>JAPZDY010000014.1:981534-992725 GCA_029783645.1 Ctenochaetus hawaiiensis | reverse complement strand
CCTCCACCTCTATGGTCTCCTCATCATCCTCCTCCTCACAGGGAGGCTCAAAGTCTCTGTCTGCAGGAAGAAAAAAAGAAAAGTTTTATACAAAGAGAGACTACAAACAAACAGAATGAAACTTCTTCTCACACTGTATCTACATTGATCAAGTTCAAAAAGGTTGAACAGCGTTTTTTTTAAAGGCAAGACTTGTTTCATTCCTTGTTGCATCCAAATATCATTTATTTCAAAATCATTAAAAAACCACTTTGTTAACTTTATTTTAGGGATTTTATCATAAGGATTTAAATAACAAGTCATTGCACTTTAGCACCACAAAACGTCCAATAATAAAATTAAAGTGGGACTGGACTTCACTGCCATGTTTGTCCTTTCTCAGACTGAGCAAACCCTCAAACTACAGCCACGATTCACCTCAATGCTGCCATTGATAACATGGGCAGCACACAAGTCTGACAGGTTTGACAAGTCTCAGGCCTGACGGTTGCGAAACAGAGCAACGACAAATATTAAGAGGTAACATCATCTCATTTAAGACAAGATGTCTTTGAGCTCCGGTGATCAGACCGGATTTGCAAAGAAACGTGAGAACACGATGAGTCTTTCAAAGATGCACTAACCTTGACAATAAAAAAAGAACAGCTTTTTGTTGCCATGGCACATTTTACCTCCGCGGTGAAGGCATAAGAAAATTCAGTCATTAGTGTGTAGCTATGACAACGTCCCTTTCTGATACAATGATTCATCTCTGAAAGCAGTCTGAAGACGATCACATGGAGACAGTAAGCTACATTTACAGTACAAGGTGCAGGTTTCACTAACAAAATTTAAAATAAATAAAAACACTTCTGACCATCCTCATCAGCGGGAGGTTGCGGCGGTTTTTGGGGCGTCAGAGGGACGGTTTCAGCCGGTCTTGTTGGAGCGAGCGACTTGCTGAGGAGGTCTGAGTATTTCTCTGTCTGACCAACGATGAAGTCCAGCTGAAGGTCCAAAGCTTTCTTCCTCTTCTCCTCCAGTCTGGACTGCTGCTTGTACTGCACAACCTTTATGAATAAAAAAAAAACAGACAGCACCAATATTAACATTTACACCTGGGTGACTTTACCCAGAAATCATCTGGGTTGATTTACAAGAAGCAACAATAAAGCCTAAATAATAAACCTTGTACAAAATCAAATTTTTAAAAGTTTAAACATGTCAAACAGCTCATAATTTCACCTGCTCAGTCAGTGTATGTATTTATTTAAATCCTAACTGTGAAGTGAATGTTATTACTGTTACAAAAACAATCAAACGCAGATCATGAACTTTTCAAAATAGCACAGCTGAACAGCGAAGCAGAATGTTTTGTTTGCTTGGAGTCTGTGAATCATCTGCACCTTCTCCACGCTGCTCCAGAAAGCCCGAACTTCCTTTGCAATGGACGAGGCGACTCTTCTGATTTTGGCGTGCTCGTCTCTCTTGGCTTTTTCCTCTTTTTGTCTCAGTTCCTCGTGGTGTCGCATCACCATCCGTACCACCTAGTTACACATCAACAGAACACACACAGTGGAAACATAGTTTATCAATCTTTTAAACAAGCTAATAGGATTGTATTTTATAATAATTTCAAATATTTATACACAAAAACTTTATAATAAACTTTACACACCTTTCGAGCCACCCCTCTCTTCCACCGCCTCTCTTGAGCGAAGTCGGCAGAGAGCCACTGCATCTCCTCACACAAATAATCCCAGTGAACTTTTGGTCGCGGCGGTTCTGTCAGGCGGGTGAGACGCTTCGTTGACCAGAAGCCTTCTCGTTTCAGCGCCTGGGTTCGATGCTCGATGTCGGCTTCCTGTGGGTCACAAGGAGTAAAACCACTTAATAATCCAGCCAACACAACAGTGAGCTACAAGAAGGTTTATAAAATTCTCAACTTTAACAATTCAGACTTGATTCATGTTGTCAAATGCCAATTTTTGAAAAATAAAAGTAATTGATATCATGTCACTTCAGCACAAAAAGCTGCAACTTGACAGGGAAGGCGACTGCAATTACTAACTTTCAAACCACCTGTGGAAAACTACATTTCTTATTTTGATTCTCTACGTCGGTCAACATGAATAATTCTTCTTAGCTCGAGCAGCTGCCTGTGTTTTCAGTGCTCAGGTCTCACTCACATGTTTAGCCAGCTCTGCCATGTCTGTGTGACGCTCCCCGCGGGAGCGAGGGGTGCCCTGATCTGGTGGAGAAGAGGAGCAACTGTAGCCACCAACAGAAGACGGAGAAACGAACTTCCCATGAGGACCGCGGAGAGGCGAGGACCTCTCCCGTCGTGGGGTGGACCAATCACTGATGGGTGAGGGACCAGGGTAGGAAGAGGAAGTGGAGGGGGAGACGGGTGACGAATTCGCCGTGACTCTGCTGGCTATCCACTGGCGAACCTAAAGGCCAACAGAGAAAGATGAAGAATTATTTCTAAGTCTTACTTAGCTTTATAAAAGCAGGAAGTAAGTAAGAAAAAGCCACATGCACGAATTAGAGCGAGCGTTTACATGAAGCAAAACCAGCCGTCAGTTCTCATCTCATGTAGAATTCTAATCATGAAACAGAAGAAGCCAATGGAAAGACTTCTTCAGTCAAAATGCTCCAACAGTGACAGAGCTTCACTTGTGAGAGCTCGTGAACGTCCTGCTGAAAGGAACCTATCTGTGTGTCTGACAACCACCACTTACCTTGAGGAACAGTGCCTGTCTGTCTGTCCTGCTCTGTCCATGCTGGAAAACACACATGGCTTAGCATGCAGCCAACTTAAAGAAATAATGCTCTAAATAATAATGATAATGATAAAAAAATAACACTGTTCACATGAGTGACATCAGTATGGACAAAATGCAGAAGAAAAGGTGGAATTATGCCACATTTAGACAGTGAAAACATGCCGGCGTATCTGATAGAAATCACGGACGCATAATAACTTGATGGTGTAATAATTACTGATTTTGTTTTAAGACAAGATAATTATTGTTGAATAAAACAAAGGAATAAATTTAGAGTGTGGCAAATCACCACAGTCTAGAAATGCTTTATTTTGTATGTTGTAAAAAAATATTAGTGTGATCTGACTAAATCTTTAACTACTGCATGGAGATGCTATAGTGTAGATTTTCATTTATGGTTCAGATTAGAGAGTTAAATCAGCTCTGTCTAAACAATGCAATACACCTGAGAATACCTAATTAACACATTTTAGTATCAACATAATTACAGAGTAACATTTTGAGAAGCTGCCCGCAGAAATCTGACATTAATCAACATTGCAGTCACTTCAGCTTCGCCCTTGTTTTGTGGAGCCTGACACACCAGCCTTTTCTCGGCATTCAAGGACAAACCCTTTAATATTATGAGGTGCAGAGCTTTAATGTGTCGTGCTGTTTGGTCTTGCTTCTGATGACAAAGACACAAGTTTCAATCAATCAAATCCATATTCATTTTCTTCTTGCCTCCAGACACACAACCCTGCCAAAACACTCTGCCCTACGGCTACTGTTCAATTCTAAAACAACAACAATAATAAAAACATCGTTCATGAAAATACCTTGTGTTGTGAGCTCGGGGTGGTCAACTCGCTCTCTGTTTGGTCGCCGTCGGGCTCGTCGTCACTGCCTTCCTCTGGACTGCTAATCTGTCCTGATGTGGCCTCCTGAGCCTCAGTCTCTTCCGTCGGTTCGTCCTGCTCCATGTCCTCACTCTCTTCCTCCACGTAAACAGAGTCAGGTTGGCTGACGGGGTCATTAGGGCTGGTAGACGTTAGGAACGTGCCTTCACCTTCTTCTGATGCTGCAAGCGTGTAAAGGGTGTTGGGCATGGTGGGAGGTGTGACATCTGGAAGGGTGACAAAATCTTGGGAAGCAGGATCGGATTCACTTGTTGAAGTTTTACTGATAGTTAAGGCCTCTTTGTCAAGTTTATTCGCTGATGTTGCGGGGGAGACGGATGAATTCTGATTAAGTTGAAGTGAGACGTTGCCGCTCACAGTCGGCTCCGGTGCTTTTACAGGCAGAGCTGCTGTCACGGGAGTTTTACTGACGGAGCACTGTGTCTGATCTTTCTGGCTGCTCAGAGCCACAGACGCACATAAAGAGTCTGCTGCTGCTGAGACAGTTTGGGGAAGGCACTGCTCGGACTCTGTGCCAGACCAAGAGCTGTGGGCATTGGCCAGCTTGTCGGCCGCATTCTGTTGCTTGGACACCTGTGCCAAAAGGGAGGGTGGGTGTTTCAGGAGAGGGGTTTCTCCCGGTTTAAGAAGGAGCAGCTTTGGATTTACAATACCAGAGGGGTGAGCGGTGCAGTAAGCCTCTGATTTGGTTTCTGTGGGCACAGCAACGTTTTGAATACTCTGTGATGGAGTCTCTGTCAAAGCAGGCTTTGTGGCACTTACAACAGTGACTCCTGGGGGCTGATAGGCTGACGGCTGATTTTCAACACGAGAAACATGAACTGAAACAGCAACGGATGATTCCCTCCCTATGTCCTTACCAGCAATCACCGGGGATATGAGAGATAATGCGCCAGCTGTTGCTTCTGCTTCCTGTTTTGGAGAAACTGTTTGAATTGCGGGAGAATCGCTCCCCTCTGTTTGGTTTTGGACCTGTGAGCAAGGTGTCACGATCTGTAGAGCGGCGTCTGCCTGTTCGACAGTGAATGAGTCAGGTGTGACTGCAGCTACTTCAACTAAACAAACCTCAGTTGAGTTAGCCACTTCGACAGCTTGGTTAGCATCTAACAATAAATGCTGTTCCACCCTTGTTTTTTGCATGGACAAATTATGAGAATTACTGTTAGAGCAAGCCGGTAGTTGATTTGCATCTTGTGCTGAAGGCAAGGGCTGCTGAGAAATTATGACAGTGTCACCTTCATTAATTGTATGAATAGACGGGTCAAGCTGCGACTCCATGTCCTCTTTGACCGTGTACTCATCAGTGTTTTCCAGTAACGCATTGAACAAGTTCACCTCGTACCCCGGAGAGTGAGGTATCTGTGCACTACTACTGGCACAGACTGTTTCCTCAGCAACCTCCTCAACCAGGCCGCAAAACTCATATACTTCCACAGGTTGCGAGTGTAACTCAATATCTGTCTGAACATTTTGTTCGTAAAGCTTTGGTTCTCCAGGAGAGAGCTCGTTGACTATGGCAGCTTCGCAGACACTGCCGTCCTCCCGTTGTAGAAGATAACTCTGATTCAGGTGCATGTTCGACCAGTTCCCACTGATGTGAGCCTCCTCTCTGACCACCACAATTTCTTGAGCATCAGCTGAATGCACAAGCTGGGCAGTCAGTGGTGTCTCTGTTGTGAGAACTTGGTTAGAGGGATGAGATGTTTTAGCTTCAACAACCTGCTCTGCCTGCAGTGAGACAACTAGGCCTGTGTGAAACTGAGAATTTGCGGCAGAAGGTTTTGAGGAACTCTCCTGTGTTGACGAGCACTCTGATAACACTGTAAAGTCAGATGAGGAGATGGTCGTGTCAGTTTGTTCTTCCCTCGTGCTACTCTCCACCTGATCTCCTTCAAGGGGATTGAAGCTTCTCTGGGTGTTGCTGTCTTCTCTGCCAACTGTGTTGCTGGACCCTGATCCTCCTTTTCCAGGAGAAGTGTATAATCCAGGAAGGAATTCTCCTGCCTTTGGAGTCTCAAGTATTCCAGTTGAAGGTTGTGTTTCTTTGTGAGAAGTGTCAACAAGCCCTTTAACATGCTCCAACATCTCAACTGATTCCAAAGAATTTGCTTTCTGTATTTCTCCGGCATCATTTGAGATCTCTGTGATGATTTTAGGTTGTGTTTTTGACAAGACAGTTTGTTTAATCTCACTGTTTTCAGATGAGGGTAAAGAGAGTGAAGACATTTTTGAGTCCTGGTGACCACCGGCCTGCTCCGCAGCACCTGGCGGAGGTGTATGGCTGCCTTGATTTGCATGGACAAGTGGGTCCCTGTCAGACTGCTCCATAGTCCCATGTTCTGAGGTTTCTTGGTCTTTGAAACCAACACTTGATTGTGGGAGAGATGGAGATGAGGCTGTGAAACAGATTTGAGATTGGGGTTGAGGGGCAATATTTCCGCCCGTGTGCTCTTTTCCACCAAGTTCCATGTTCGTTTCAGTCTCTGGTTTATATTCCAATGTGACGGACTGGTTCTCCTTCGTCCCCGTAATAACCACAAGTCCAGCACCTTCTCTGAGTGGCTGAATCTGGTTTGTCTGACTATTTGAGTGGCTTTTCTCTTTAGAAGTTTGTGACCCGTATTGCAAATCTTGCACTGTGCTGTCAATCTGTGCATCTTGGGTGAGATTGGAACAGAGTGAGGCAGGAAGCCTTTGCATCTCGGCGGGGGAACTACAGTCCTTATTGAGGGATGCTGGCGAGGATCTCGAAGCTCCGACAACGCTCTCCTCAGCAGGGACTTCTTTTGAGATGCTGTCCTTGGAGTCGCTGCTGATCGGGAGAGTCTCTGGCAAGCTGGTTGGAGGGGCGTTCTCCATGCCAAGGAATGCTGAGTCGCTGCTCTCCGGCAGTGGCACAGGGGACGGATTGGTGAACGGAGGGACTGGGCGGGGGGCAGCTGCAACCGGCTGCGGGGCATGCCGAGGTGACTCCCCAGCCACATTCTGTGCAGCCTGGGGGTTGCCACCCAGCACATCCACAGCCGGAGGGGCACGCTGCCACACCGCCTCCTCCCCAGAGTTTCCTTCCTCTGTGCTGCCCCGGCTACACACTGCACCTGTGGGCAAAGCAGGTTGTTAATAAAAGTGTCAGGACCACAAGGGTAATTTATTAAGAGGCTAAAAATGAGCAAGGAATTTAATTAAAAAATAGAGCAAACAAATATTTTTTGAAGATAAGGTAGACAGTCACTGTCATTTTTTGTATGTGTTTTTTTAACTTGAACACAAAGCATTTTATTTTCCCCATCACTGTCTCACAACAGGCAAAAAGACACTGCACACTTCTACTTCTTTGTCAAAACAGCCAGATTTTTTGGCAGAAAACTTAACTTATTAACTAGAGCGAAAGAAATTCCATAAACATGATGTTATCAACTATAGGATATAAGGCATTGTACTAATATTATCTGATGTCACAATGTGAAACAAGATACCGTCTCAGATTTTGGATGTTTTAAATGCAGTGAGGCATAAATGTAGTCTTTTCTTAGTTTCAAAGGCTTCATTACAGTTAAATGGATGTAATTTCCTTAATTTACCAGACTGTTCTATTGTCTGTTTTTAACCATTTATACATTTTTGATGAGTATCAAAAAATCTCACCAATAGTCATCATTAAAACTACTGCCACAATATTGATAAACATTTTTGACAACTATTGTGATATTTCACTTTGTCCATTTGGCACATTTCTCACATAATGTTCTGGTACATGCAGAGTTGTCCAAATGTGAGCAAAGCAACAACTTCTCACCTGTCTGTGGTGTGAGACACAGATCTTCTGTGCTTTCTACTTCCAGGATGCTGAAATTAGGGTCCCCTCCACATATCCTGAGGAAGCGAAAACAGAAACGGATGGTAACTTTATTATTAAGATCAAAGGACTAACTGCACATCTCACGACTTGACATTTTAAAAACTCAGAATGTGGCGAGCTACTGGGTTTGCCATACAACACAACTGTGTGAGGATAACGTGGAGTTTTTGCCACTGAGGAGCTAAAGCTAAAAAAAAATTAATTAGATCTGATATAAGTAAACAAAAAATACCAATACGTGTGGGACGAGGAGTAACATGTCACGTCACGAGAGCAGCAGCAACAGTCACATAGCTAAGCTAACAAACCAACTACTGCCAGGACTACAGTTGGTACATTTTGCCGTGTTTGAGAGGAGTATCTGCAGCGGTAATAAAAATACTCCGCGAAGAAGCAGTAAACGAGCAGCTCTGTTAGCTAACACCAAGTTGCATTTGCTGCAGTCGCCCACAGGAAGATGTTAGGAATTCTGCAGCACGCGCTCTTGAGCTAAAAGCCGGTGACCAAGCGCGCGGGCCTTCAGTCATTCATTTAAAGCTGTCGTTAATGTAAATATAACGCATTTTTAAGTAATTACAGCCAAGCGAACTTGTAGGTAACTTTATCATCTGCATGGAGAAATTTCATCTTTATTCAGTTGTTATGTGTGCATTGGTTGCGTACATGAGATGAAAAAATGACACATGAATCGACTTTTTTTATTTCCTATCAGACTGGCAATGATAGCACGAGCTCGGGATCGTGTTCTGCGTGAAATCCGCACCATTAAACAGTTAACGTTAACGCCTAACACTGCCGGTTTGGCTAGTGTGGTTAGCTAGCTAACGTTAGCTTTTACAAAAACACTGCTTGGGTGGCACTTAAGGAAAGCCTGCTAACTAGCAAGGTAGAAGAGTTAGTAGGGTGCGTTCATTTGATGCGCAGGCGCCCCATCCCACCCGCAGTTATGTAATGATCCAGCCTTAAAAAAAAGCCGTTTATGCCGACACATTTGATAAGTTACTTCGCAGTGAGACAAAAACACCTGAAAAGTCGTATTAAAACCCGCTTCTGCATGCACTACAGAGGGGGGACAATCACTCGTGACGTCATTGCGTGGGGTCAAATCTGTTTGTACGAAAATAAAGGAGTTAAAAATATTCACTTTTAAGCATAAATAAACGTAACTTTCTACCTAAATATATAAAAGAACAAAAAATAATGTTATAAAGTTCCATATAAATTTTGCAATGATTATACGGGGGACTTAAGGGGAACCACACTGGTCAACCAACGGCTCTTTAGAAGCGACGGTGAGGAAATGATGGTTCAATGGTGAATTGTTCCGCCGAACACGTTTAAAATTTCAATTTGTTCGTTGTTGTGACTTTTAAGATCGTATATCTTTTTTAGATCTACGTAATGTCAACATTTTTAACGGAGACTGCCCAAAAATACGCACAAGTAAAACGCAGTCTGATTGTGTCCTTTCGTTTCTCTGAGCCCCCCCTCTATTCCCCCATTACTTCCTCCTTGCCCCCCTCCCTCTCAAGGCCGCCATCTTAAGTTCCCACCTACCTGAAATTTCCGACCAATTTTCTTTTACTAAATTCTCGTTGAAGGAGTCGTCATCCGCGTAAAATCGCACTCAATCCGTAATGCCTGTAATCCAAACTGTCTCCCGGTACCCAACGAGGTACCACTAGGTCTGTGTGAAGAAGTTAAAATACGGACCGGGAGAGACTGGGTTTCGGCGCAGAATGTAGCGGTCGCGGGGAGGAGACTTTACGCAGCGAAATGGTGGAGGACCGCTGCTGCTGACAAAGTACAGAACACACTGAAATCTCGCGAGATATCATCAAGCGCGCCACTTGAAAATTTGATGGTTCTTACTGTAGTTGTTTGGTGAAATATCGTCTTATATTCTTACACTTTTTCAAATCGCATGGCAAACTATGTTATGAGCACCATGCTTTTTTAAAGATGTAATAATTTTTTAAGATTGTATAATTTTTGTCAAAATTCCCTAAATCATGATGAATGTTGATGAGCCCACAAACAACATCTTTTATTTGGAATAAACTAAGAACCAGAGGTGCTGAGTCATTAAGTGTATCTAAATAAATATTCATAAAATCTATAACCTGGGTCAATCAGGCATGGTGATAGGAAAAAAATAGTGTAATTATTTTCTGCTTGTACTCTAATAAAATGTAGGATTATTATTAGGAGATGTGCTTCAAAAGTTCATTTTGTTTAGATCATAGGTTCATATTCTAGCATCAATGCAATCATGTTGCATGTGAAGTTTATCCTCAAATTTGATACAGCTGACAGTTTTGACAGAAAACTGCTTTTTTTTTTTTTTACAATACAGCTTTCAAAATGTAAATCTGCTTGAACTGCTGGTCAGAAAATTCAATCACTTTTGATATATCAGACTGACTCTGATGTATATTGTTTTTTACTCTTTTAGAATGCTATAAAACAAAGGTTAAATCAAAATGAAAATGATAATGCTGTACGGTTATTAAAAGGACTCAGAACAAAAGACCCACACAACAGAGTAAACAACAATTCATTTAATAATTAATCTTTGTGGTCTCTAGGGGAGGGGTTTGAAAGGTATAAAATGGTCATATTAAAATAATCGACCCAGTCTTTTCCCTCTCAGGATACCCACTGTCTAGCTGTCTTTAGACACAAGTACATATATTTTTTTTTTCAGTTCTTCAGCAGATGTCCCACTTATCCATGTATATAACTTATTCTTGTTGATGAAACAACTCGACAGTTCAATGTACAAGGCTCCCATAGTCCCAAAATGGATATAACACACAACCATTGACACAAAGGCAAGCCTCCCTCTCAGCATAATAAAGTCAAAGATGAGATCCTTGAAGAGGCTAGAGGTTGCAATGGATTCAGCTTAATGTTCACAAGCATTAAAAGTTTTCTGTAAAGCAAGCCTTTTGCTTTGTCTTTTGCATGATTTCAAACAGATTTACTACCTGGGGAGAGAGTACTGGTTTATACCCGAAACAAAGACAAATAACATAACAGTGAATATATTTATTATTATAGAAGATAATTAATGTTAAGAATAATAATTACAAAGGCAATTTCTCTAGACTACTATAATCTGGTCCTGCACATATAGTCAAGAGGAGACTGGGAAACAGTTACAGGAAGCTCTAAAATACTGTGTTCACGCACACAGTGTAGCACAGTTCATTTCACCATTCACCCTTTCAAAACAAAACAAACAAAAAAAAAAGCCAAAAAAGGTTGAATCTCATTATCAGTGAAGCTGAGGGTTTGGGTTTTTCGATTTTTGGGTAAAGCAGAAAACTGAGGTGCAATGCTTACCAATCTTCATTAAAAGGTCTCGTCGGAACTTTGTCTTTTCACAATGACAAAAAGACACAGAGACAGAACAGAAAGCACCACTTTACAACTGTATTTCTAAAGACCCCCATCCACAAAGCCTCATTAGGGTTGATTTATGGAGAGGAGGGCTTTGTAATATCCCATGAGTTGACCAAGCTAAAGATGAACTCTTGACATGTTTTCACAGTGTACATCCCTCTGGAAGTCATTTCCAATCCACCCAGAAAAGGCTTGCTTAAAAGCATGGATTATAATTCACCTGACAAAATTTAAAAAAAAAAAAAAAAAAAAAAAAG
>JAPZDY010000014.1:948897-960443 GCA_029783645.1 Ctenochaetus hawaiiensis | reverse complement strand
TGAAAGCTATGTACAGGAAAAAAAAAAGGAGAAAAAAAAAAAAATCAACTTTGTATTTCCAAAATCTGCCTCCACATACGCCGGGCAGTCAAAGCATCGAAGCTGCAGAAAGCCATTGCATCACATGTAGAACAGGCCGAGCGAACGCAGCGAGGAAGAAAACACGGGCAGAAATCAACACTGCGGTTGTGACTGAGATGAACTCAGAGAGGGAGAGATTAACTGGCAGCATGTTAAAGAGCGTACTGATGAACATCGCTAGAACTACAGCTAGAAAGCTTATTTATCGTCTAAAACAGCTCCCTCGAACGTCAGCGAGGGACCAATGCATACACATAACTCGCCTATTATTTAACTGGATGTAAGCGTATCGTAGAGATTGGAAACACGAAAAATTAAGATCATAACTGTACGTTTTTATTATCAGATCTGGTCTTATGATGAGGCTGACGGCAGCAGCTCAAAGTCATGCTTTCAAGAACAATAATTTGTAGTTTTTGTAGCCCAACAAGCAGAGATTATTCTCCATTCTGGGATTAAGCCATGCTACCATCTTTTTTTTTTTTATTTAAACAGCTAAATAGAGTCCATGCAACTCACATAAAAAAAAAAAACTAATAGAAATCAAACGGGGAACAGAACACTGGGCATTACCGCCTGTGTCATTTTCCGTGCCTTTGTTTCCAAAAAGCAAACCAGGAACACAATCATTCGTTTGCTTTTGTTGATTTTTTTTTTCTTACATTGGACTGGCTTGAAATGCAAATTTTTTCTTTTTTAAACATGGAAATCATGCTGAGTGTGGCTCAAAAAACTGCCAATATCACACCAAACATTGATAAAATCTTATTTCAAGTTATGTGCGAACAATATAGGCAATACACAGCACGATACAGTCAGAGTCTGACACTTTTTTTTAAACTTAGGCAGGGAGAACGAGAACTTGTAGCCGTTTTACTCATGAGGTACAATTTGAACTTTACTTTGAGTCAAAATGCGCCCCCCCCCACACACGAAACACTCAGGATTAGAGTCAAATTTAACCCAACAGCTGATTATGAACAAAAAGTGACATAAACTTCACTTTTTTGTGATAAAATCTGTTTTGGATGGAACAGCTGTTACAAAATGTTACAGAACATGCACATAACTGTTCATTCATTTTGTTTTAGAATACAAACAGCTGCTGACATGGGGACTGTAATCTTATGCTGTCAGGCATTTAATCTCCCTTTCACAAGTGTAAGTGAGACCAAAAAATATCGCGGGACACCCAAAGGAGCAGCGATCTCCTGCTCTTTTACAATACTCTGCAGGAGATCAGCTGGTCTGGTCTGGTCCTGAACCCTCACGCAGGCTGAAAGCAACAGCAGTTATACAGAGCGACTGTGACTCGTCTTTCCCACCCAGACAAGACAAATACAGTTTGTCCGATCTGGGCGTGAAGCGGCATCTCTCCGCTGTCAAAGCCACGGGCGTTTCACTTCCGACAGGTCCGGTGAGGTGTGTGTTTTTTAGGCACCTCGATGCGACATCGGCTGCGGTCATCCAGCCAAGGCAGCTCGAAGTTCCTGGAGGATAAACATTTGATTTTTGTTAACAGGAAATGAGCCTCGATGTTTTTGTCTTTAACTTGAACTGTAGAAAAGCGACGTACAGACAAGTGACAAATTACAGAAAAAGATTCTGAGTAATGAGAACTCTTCACAGTGCAGAAACAGGAGAGCAGCTAAAATGATGAATCATTAACTTAAACTCAGAAAAGCAGCTCCGACTTACTGTTGTGACAGTTTGGGCAGCGGGCGGCCAAATGCAACCACAGGCAAGAAGGGAGTGATCACGATGGTTTCAACTGGCACAAACAGAAGAATCAAGTTAAAATCTCTTCAATCTCTTAAAAAAAAACCTCATTATTCAGCTGTTGCATATAAATTCCTGCAGACGCACCATCTTCAGTGTCAGGGTAGAAGGATGAAAGCTCCGGCTCGGTCTCCGGGACAACTTTCTTCCTGTTCATGCGCTGCTGTAAACGCTGAAACATGCGCTGCTCTCTGATTCGCTGGATGTCCCACCTGAAAACACACAAGATTAAAAAAAAAAAAATGGACAGAGGAGTAAAGATTTTTAGTCACCCATCTCGGTCACAACTCTTTAATAACCAGTTAAAAGAGAACTTAATAAAAATGCACATGTTCACCTTCAACAACCTACAGCTGGTTAATTATTATGCATTTTTTAACTCGGGTATTTCACAGCAGTCAGGTTTCAGTCAAAACTCAGTGACGAGGAAAGTTTAGTCAAATCTGAAATTAAAAATGCTTGAATAAGTGATGGGTACCTTTTCCTCCTCTTCTCATCCAACTCCAGCTTACTGTGACGTTTCAAAAACACACTATCGTCGAGCGGCTGGATGGGAAGACAAATTTACACATGTAAGTCACAAGTTCAGTGCTTACAGTCGAGGTAGAAATCTGAGTATTTTCCGGTCAGATCTGTCTCACCTCAGGGGGGTTGAAGGACGGGTCCTCATCCAAAGGCTCTATATGATTTTCCCTCCAAGACGGAACTAGAAGGAGGAAAGAAAGAGGGAGAGGAGGTCATTCAGAAATAGTGTGCTCAGTACATTTGATGAATATAGTGATTAAAGATGGGATATAGGTTAGGCTTACAAACAATCAGCATATCATGTACTACATGAGGAGTCCACTCACTGGCCACCTCTTCCTCCTTTTTAGGGGAAGTCTCACGCAGAGGGGACAAAGGAGGTTGGTTCCAGCAACAGAGATACATCTCAGTAGTAGACATGAAGGGCAGATCTTCAATCTGGCAGTTCAGCTCAGGCTCCTCTTTGCACGGGAGCATAATGTCCCTTTCAGCCCCTGACCTCAAAGGAACCGTCTTCTCTGGGGTTTCCTTACTGCGCAGCTCTCTTTGAGTGGGAGAGCCGGGCTGAATCTCTGGTTTCTGGGGGCTAAGCTTGGCACTTTTGCCCCGCTTCTGGACTTTAGCATCTCCAAAGCAAGATTTCCTGTGTGTGCAAAAAACAAGAAACAACTTCATAACTTCACCCAATTTTGTGGAGACAAAACCTGAACAGAGTGAACTGATTACTTTTAGAGAAATATACAGTTGCAGATTTCTCTTCTTACCTCTTTTGACCTTTGCCACCCCGACTAAACGGCAGTGGAGTGGCCGGGTTCGGCTGTGGATTCTCCTCCAGATCCAGGTCCCACATGTCCTCTTTGTCGGGGGTCCATGGCTCCAGGGGCTGGAAAAGGCGCTTGTCACGCGGCGGGTCCTTCCTCGTGAGCTGCAGGCGACGCTCCATGCGCTCAATGCGTGCAAGCAGCTGTTTGGGAAGAGGACGTGAACAGGATATACTTAACTTTAAATACTCTCCAAACCAACACATTTTATAACACACTGATATGTATTGTAAAAAAAACTGACATACCGTTTCCTTGTCTGCTTTGAGCTCATCTATCTCCTTGTCCTTGGACTGCAGCTGTTGTTGCTGTTGTTCAATAAGGTCCAGCTGAAGAAGGAGAATCTGCCGGAGGCAGTTGGCCTGTGTGTGGGGATTAGCAGGGGTCTTCCTGATGTTTCTCCATTTGCCCTCAGAGGAGAGTTCAATGGATGCAGTGCCAAGGACCCCGGGGACGACCCCCTTTACACTGTCATCAGCACCGGCATCCTTGGGGTTATTGTTCACAGCCATCTGAGGGTTATCCATAGTGTCTGCAGAGAGGGGTTTACCTTTCACTGGGGTTCCCTCACCCCCCATTTGTCTGACAGGGGACAATATCCCCACAGTTTTATTGTCTCCTTTAACTAGTTCTGCGACTGTGGCAGCTAGGGAAACTTTGCTTGTCATGTAATTTTGGTCTAAGTCCTTTGACTTGCTCGGGATCTCGCCCCCCTGTCCGTTTTGAACATCTATGACAAAGTCGCAGGACTCCCTCCTGAGGCTCACAGGACTCACAGTGGCGGCTCCGAAATGCGTTTTGTCAAAGTCGATGTTGTCAGCGTCCTTCTTGAACCCTGTATTTGGAAACAGTGTGGCTCTCAGAGTCATGGCGATCACAACGACTTTTCATCCTGCAACGCCTCGGCGATGCAATTCACAGCTACCTCCCATGAGAACTGAGCAGCTGCTGTCCTTTAAAACAAAGGGAAAACATAGACATTTATCGTGTTACTGTTGTCTGAGTAACTGGGGGCTTGTGATCAGTGAACTGTGAGAAAATAGCTAAGCACCAACTGGTGATACTTGCACAAACCTCATGAAAACTGTAACATCAAGAGTGTGCTTGATCGAGGCATCCTTTTCCTTAAAATTTTTTGCCGGGTTTGAAATTTAAGCTAAGCTACATTAGCACTGAAATACAATTACACAGCTGCTCATTTGGGATCAAATGAGTTACGTTGGGAGGAATTAAAGTCAGTCACACGTCAGGGCAGACATTTCTGAACGAGGGCTTCAAACAAGGACTCGGGAGTGGCTGTGTAGGACACTGGCAGCAGCCATCTCCTCCATTTTGGTTCTCGCGAAATCATGAAAAACAATAACAGCTAGCTAGCTGGCTAACGTTAGCTGGCTAGTTTAACCTACAAAAAACCGCGTCCGCAGCGAAGCGGAAATTACGACGGCGTCGAAACAGTGAAATCACGGACATACATGTTTTTATCAGCGAACATTTCTGTGTTCAGAGCTTACCTCGACTAGAATTCAAGTCCACCTGCAAGAACCTTCATGTTCCCTCCTCAAGACTTGTTTTAAAGCGCCGACTACTGCGCATGCGTAATTTGTTGGATGGCCATTTCTTGTGTTTTGAACGTTTTGATCTCAGAGACGCCAGCAGGGGGAGACAGAGATCTGCAACACATGACTCATAATAAAGTAATGACCGACTGGGGGAATGACCTTAACTAAACTTCTAATTAAGAGGTATTATGTACTTTAGCATTTAGTATTATTATTTCATACTATTTGATACTTCCTCTCTATATTTTCTTACAAATTTTAGAGGGCTACTTGTATCGGTAAAGTAAGAAATATTTAGATCTTTTACAAAAGTAGCCTTACAATACAGAGGAAGGGCTTATTAAAGTAATTCTCAGTTTCAGTACTCGTACCAATTGGATTAAAATAAGTAATACACTTACCTTGTCAGATAGGATTTTTTAAAAGTTACAATAACCTGATATGAATTCATAACAAGCTCAAAATCATTAGACTTTTTTCTCGTGAAAGGAATGCAAGATCCCTAAGATCTCTATGAACTGATCTGTAAAAAGGGAATCCAGAAGCACAAGTACAGAAATAAATATGGATTAGAAAAAAAGTGCAAAAATTAAAAATTGATAATATATTCAATTAAAATTGTATATATCTTTTAAATACAGAAGCAAAACCATGCACTAGACCTCAAAATTAAAAGGCACATAGTACATACAGTACCCACAGGTAGTGGTATACTTAAATTAGCAGTGAAATGAGAGTAGTTTAATTTACAGTCACAAGGTCATTGAAGTATTTTTACATTATAGCATCCTTCACAAGTCTGTGCCCCAGAAAAACAATCAGCACTGAAAAATTAATCAAGTAATCAGCAGATCATTAGCTGCAGCTGCAGCTGCAGTCAACCATTGCCAGTGAAATCAGCAAACTCGTGGATTCAATGGTGCAGAAACACTTTGTTGATTTCTTGCTCAACCAAAGGGAGAAAAAAGCAAGTAGGTCACCAAACAAATTAAAATATGTATGTGCTACCCACACAGGGCTGCCACTGCAGAGAGGGATACAAAGGAAAGTCTCTGCAGTGACCTGCTGAAGCTCAGTCTGCACTATAAGCAGAGGAGATTCATCTGGGTTTTCTCCTCCTCTCATGTTGTATTAAATTATCTGCCTTGTTGTGTTTAAACTACCATGTCTCACTCACTGTTCTTAGTTTGAATTTTACATGTGTAAAAGGACTTAATTTAATTTAAAAATTACTGTTTACACGGTAATTTGTACTTGTTTACACGCCGAGACGCTAGGGGGCAACATAAGATAATTGTTAACGCCATCGACCAGGAAGTGGTTTACTTCCTTTAAATCAAAATGGAATCAGTTGTTCTAAAGTAGCTTTATAAATCATTCCAATCCAGCTCTTTTTCATAAAATGGTACTTTTCAGCCCTTCGTGAACTTGCTTTTGATAACGGACTGTTTGTGTGAACGCTGCCGTTAACGAAGAGGTGCATGTCGGGAAAAGAATTGTGACAGTTGGACAAAAACAACAACCTCGTAGCGAACGTTAGCTTAGTTAGCTTAGTTCGGACCTAACTTTTAACTTATAATCGTCCAAACATACATTTTTTGTGAAAACACTCGTGTGGTTTAGATAATACATTTAAAGTTTGTGCCAGACTTGACGACAAAATGCGTCGGGTAGGTGTCGGTACCGGAGCTATTGCCAAAAAGAAGCTTGCAGAGGTAAAGAACAGCTGTCACTGAACTTTTGTGTTTTCAATTTAACTCGTTTTAACCAGACAATCAAAATCATGTCTCACCTGTGAATTTTTCTCTATTCAGGCCAAATATAAGGAAAGAGGAACTGTCCTCGCAGAGGATCAAATTGTCCAGGTGAGTACTTGAGACAGAATTTCCTATTTTGCCTGAAGTTAGATAAAACATTGAGATGCCAGGTAGCCTTTAAAGTGCGTTTGCAGTGTTGGTTAAATTATTTACTCGTCTGTTTTTTGCTTTCCTGCCAGATGTCGAAGCAGTTGGACACATTTAAGTCCAACCTGGAGGAGTTTGCCAGCAGACATAAACAGGAGATCCGAAAAAACCCGCAGTTCAGGGTTCAGTTTCAGGAAATGTGTGCCACCATTGGAGTTGACCCACTCGCATGTGAGAAACAATTAATTGCAACCTGCATAAATTAATAAGTGATACATAAATATAAGTAATAAATATACGATTAAAGTAAGTTTTTAACCTCTTGTTCCTCATTTTTTTTTGCAGCTGGCAAAGGATTCTGGTCTGAGATGCTTGGTGTTGGTGACTTCTATTATGAGCTGGGTGTCCAGATTATCGAAGTTTGTCTGGCTCTGAAACACAGAAATGGAGGTTTGTAATTTGTCTGGAAAATGTCAGCAATCACAGGCAACTTTGCATTAAGCTACACTCAGTCCCTGCTGTTGACAAATGTAGACAATACAGTAATAAACAATGAATCCTTCTTTCTGTAGAAATGTTGCCATATGTTTTATTGTTCAGGGCTTATTACTTTGGATGAACTCCATCACAGAGTACTGAAGGGACGAGGTAAATATGCACAGGATGTGAGCCAGTAAGTGTCACTAATTCAATGTTTCATGTATCAGAGAAAATTCAAATTTAATCACATTTTCTGCATTCAATCTCAACTGTTGTCCACTATGATCATTTTCTGATTCCTCTATATATCATGTTTGATTTGGTCCTAAGCTGTATGATCATTAAAATAAAGAAATGTGTGCTTCCTAGAGATGATTTGATGAGAGCCATAAAGAAACTGAAGGTGATGGGGAGCGGCTTCGGGATGAT
Organism: Ctenochaetus hawaiiensis; assembly: GCA_029783645.1. Classification (NCBI taxonomy): domain Eukaryota; kingdom Metazoa; phylum Chordata; class Actinopteri; order Acanthuriformes; family Acanthuridae; genus Ctenochaetus; species Ctenochaetus hawaiiensis. The sequence continues at coordinate 952,865 of JAPZDY010000014.1, read as the reverse complement.
TCCTGTCGGTGGTTCTTACTTGGTCCAGTCGGTCCCAGCGGAGCTCAACATGGATCACACTGTAGTTCTACAGCTGGCTGAGGTAAAACTGTAGATGGTGTAGAAATTACGGTGTTAGGAAGGACTAAATGTCATCTGTAATTTTAAACTGGTTGATTAAGATTAAGAAGGATTTCTGCTTCTAAAGTGAGGAAGGACGGAAGAGTGAGAACATCTGAATTAATCCCCTTGGATTATAAGTAATTCAACTGAAGCAAACACTTGAGGTCACTGTTTTCAAACTCACGGCTGTCCTCCATCTGTGCTGCAGCCTCAAAAGAAAGGAGGTTTTCCTCTGATGCACCAGGTGACAAATGTCATGTGACAGCTCCGTCCATGAAGTTCCTGTCATGCTTGAATAAATCAATCACATGGACTGACTCTCACAAACTGACAAAAAGAGCCATTACATTAACAGACAGATGTCTTAAAAGGTTAATTTTCCAGAAACAGGGAACACATCTGTTCTTTTCTTTGTTCGTTTGCAGAAAAAGGGCTATGTGACGGTGAGTGAAATCAAGGACAGTCTCAAATGGGAGAAGGAAAGAGCTTGTCACGTTCTGGTAAGTGTCAGGTCACCTAATGACAGTTTAACACTTGTTCCTTCTTCTCTGAAGCAGAATATCTGCAGGATTTAATACCTAAAAGTAATAGATTTCATTTACAAAAAATCTTGAATAGCTTGTCTTGCCTGCAGCAATATTAGTTGAAAAATATTTTAGTCTAATTTTGGGCGTTTTTCTTTTCTACCATCCTGTGATGTGATTGTAGCAAATGTATTGCATTGCATTCTAAGTCTTAAAGTTAAGATGGCGAACCCTGCAGAAAGGCTGAGGAGAGCATGACCCCTGACCTCCACTCTCACATTTCCAGGATCACCTGCTCAAAGAAGGTTTGGCCTGGTTGGACTCTCAGGCAGCCGGAGAAGCGCAGTACTGGCTGCCCGCTCTCTTCTCTGAGCTGACCTCGCGTGATGTCACACCAGAGGAGGCCAATCAGATGACTCCTTGAGAAATGATGACAGCTTCAGAGGCATGTTGGTAAACAAACTGTGCCTGCGGCGGCCTGGCGGCTCATGTGATGGAGCTGGCAGGCTCGGTGGACTCTGAGATTATTTACTGGACACAAGCAGGGAAACTTTCCTCATCGGCTCCTCAGAAACATCAATGCAACAAGTACTAATACATCGTTAGTCACTGGAAAAGTCTGTTTTCACGACTCTTCATTCGAAATTCAGTGCAAGATCTTCTGTTTTCCTGCTGTTGTCATGGTTTATGGGGGATGTGGATTATTTTCAATGTACAGAACATATAATTGTTTTATTTCTCATGTATAAACCTTATATTTTAAAGAAAAGAGAACATGATCTGCATTCTGTCAGTTTAAAGGTGTTTTTATTAGACAGCAGAACCATAAACAGTCAACAACAGTTAAACTCACTTGGTTCATTGCTTACCCTCATAATAATAAATCAATACGCCATTAAATTTTTAAAATCAACAGAAATAAACACATAATTTCACTATGATCTGGAAACAGTAGGTCAGAATTTCCTCTCAGGCTTTTGATTCAGAGATTTTCCATTAATGAAGATTTGTGGTAATAGAATATGACTTATTTATGAAGGAGTAACTTCAGAAATTTAAATTAAAATTAATCAACATTAAGCCACTATCCTATAGCTATATATGTTTTAGCCCATTAATACATATCATTTATTAACACAGGTTATTTTCCAGAGCATACTGGAGGGTTTTAATTTGGTTTAGGCTTTTAAAAATCTTGTATTGATCTCTCTGAAGGATCATTTTGTCATTAGTTTTAGATTAATAAGAAATCAGCTTTCGGTAGTTTCACAAACTTACTGCACTTGTGTAAACAGTGAACGTCCCGCACACTTCGACCTTTGTGAGATTTATCTTAAATATTTCAACATCATTTCGTATTTTCAGGTGTTGGTGCAGAAACTGGAGGAATCGTTTTGGCTTCGTTATCCAAACTTTTCAAACATTTATCTGCCTGTTCTGTGTTAATCCACTGCGGAGTTTTCCAAACCATCTCTGATTTCGACAGCTTTACGGCGCAGCGATAAGATAACATTTGACCGAAATAAATGAGGACATGATGTTCACTGTGACAGATTATATAACTCAGACGGGTTTCAAGTCTCTGCCAGCTGATACTCGCTGCATACTGAACATGATGGACACTGATGACTGTGGTGAAGGAAGGAGAAAAACTAAACTTCGGAAACTGCTCAACAGTAATGTAAAATCTGCATGATTTGCAGTAAAATAGGAAAAAAAAACATGCAACAATATCAGTTATATTTTTCAGCTGTGGCCCAACATGTCAGGTTTTTTTCCCTCCAGAGACATAAATGAAAGCCGGCAGGATGTTTCCTCACAGCTCGTGGCCGTAGACGTGATCTTCAAAGATGGACTGCTCCATCCCGTCGCAGATCAGCGTGCAGAAGGGACAGATCCGGTGACTCTGCTCGTGCGCCTCCAGCTCCTCTGGGGTTATGGAGGGAAAACTCTCATGGCAGAGACGACACACCAGCGACTGCTGCAGAACAGAAATAGAGACGCGGTAATGACATAGAGAGCGGATTATGTTTTAAGTCCACTTCGAAAATAAAACTGTAAACAGACGAGTGAACGTCCAGAGGCCACGTGAGGGAAGCTGAGGAGTCTGCCAGCTGCTTTACAGTGAACTAGCTTGAGTTATTGGTAATTTTAGATTCAGTTTTTTTTTGTTAAGTGTCAGAGATAAATGATGGAAAGGGCCTCATGATTGGAAACAAACAGAAGTCGTGCTGCAGCTCACTGACCGCATGCTTCGGACTCATGTGGGTGACGTAGACGCTCCCTTACTCTGTTACCACTGTACTCATTACTCCTGAGAAGTAATCTGACTCACCTCTTCCTCTGGGTCCCCTGCAAGAAAAGGAAAAACACGACATTATTAAAACAGTTATTGCTTATTTTATTATTTATTCACACAACCTCCATCAGTAATTTTTTATTAACGTCTCCTGCCTTTCAGTATCGAGGGTTAACCTGTTGATTGGTGTGTTTAAACACTCACTTATGGTGTCGTAGAAGTGCTCGTCCGGCTCAGGCGTCCTCGGGTTGCCTGCAGTCGGGGTGACGTCAGGCTGCATGTACGATGCTTCGGCGGGGGGGGCTGCCTGTAAGCTCTCACACGCTCTGCGCAGCTCCTCGATGTCGCTCGTGAGATTCTGACGGAAGAGAAATGCAGTTAAACAAAAACAAGCTTCTGACACACACAGCGAATCCGGACGGTGTTGGTGTGAACGTACCTGGTTTTCTCTGGCGAGCTCGTCTTTCTCTTGACTCACCAGCTGGATCAAACGCTCCTTCTCTTCTATGTTGCTGTCTTTATCTGCAATGATTTCATGTGCCTCTCTGAGCAGCATCTGAAAGAGACAACGAGAGCAAATCTGTGAATTTTCTCATTCGTCCAGGTCGAGGTCGCATCTGGGCAATTAAATGGAACACAACACAGCAATTCAATGGCCCAGATTTTCATATCTGGGCCACTGAATTGCCCAACCTCACTTACACACTATGTGGCCAAAAATATACGGACACTTAAACATTATGTGTGATTGTTTAACATGTGACTCCAAAACAAAAGACATATATCTTTTTCTGTAACTCTGGCCTCGATTCTTTCGGTTTTAGTCTTTCCAGCAGATGTTGAACTTCCCTCCTGAATTTGCTCCGATTCAGCCACATGAGCGTCAGTGAAGTTTAACACTGATGTTGGGTGATAAACTCTGATCTTAAATTTCATCTAAAAACGCTGTGTTTGGCTTTTTATCTATTTCATTTTCATTTTGTGGCTTGTACCGTTAATGCTGCCGGTTTTATTTGTTGTCTTCTCTCGTTTTCTCCTTCTCA
>JAPZDY010000014.1:919324-946445 GCA_029783645.1 Ctenochaetus hawaiiensis | reverse complement strand
TCTCACCCTTCTTTCTGTCTTGTTAAGCACTTTTTGGATTTGCACGGGGGTGTTATCATGTTCAAACAGGAAAGTACCTCGCACACACTGTTGAAAACACACTATCAGTTTGTGCTGAAGCATTAAGAACTCCTTTCACTGCAGCGTATCTCGCTAAAAACAACAGAAACGGCCTCAGATGGAAAGTAAGCACCCTGTCCACATACTTTAGGCCACATTACAGATCTAAACCGAGGTCCAGACTCTGTCAGGTGCAGAACTTCACCTCTTTCTTGCTGTTTTGCTGTTGTGCCTTCTCATACGATGCATTCAGACCCTCCAGCTGCTCCCTGAGCTGATACACCTCTCCTTCCATAGTCTCTGCTCGTCTCCGGAAGTTTTTAGACAATTCCTTCTGATCCGCCAGCTTCGCCTGAGCTTCCTGTAGCTGCGAGGTGAGAGTCTGACAGCGCGCCTGAAGAGAAAGACAGGATGTGAAGCGTTTAGCATTCAGGATCATAAGTTGTTGTTCAATTAAATGAATTTCAGCGTCTTTTTCTTGTTTGTTCCCACCCTCAGATCTTCATCTGGAGGGCTCTGCTGCGTCTCCTGCTGCGACAGCCTCCTGCTTAACTCCTGCTTCTCTCTCTTCATGTCCTCCATTTTGTTTTCAAGGCTTTGAAGTGTTTTCAGCTCCGTGGAAAGCCTCTCCTTCTCCTTCTCAGTGCTCTGAAGGTCAACCTGCCCGAAGGTAAAACACACGTTCACATGCAGGACCAGCGTTATGATTTGGATCTAAATAATCTCCACCTGACCCTTCTCATCTCGACCTGAATCGCTTGTAACATCAAGTGTTAAAGAGTTAAAAATAGAATTTCAGGTGTGAGCAGGTGTGAAGTGATGCTGCTCTGCTTTTCTGGCAGACAGAAGTTTTGGTCTGAACTGTCACCAAACAATCTGCTCTTAAACAATCAGACTCACACGACCTCCTGCTTCTAAATACTCATTAAAGCACAAGGTTAATATTCATCCACAGCTGGAAATAGTCCCAACTTTTCTCCTGTTTGAGTAACTTTTGATAAAACCTGCTTCGACCGGCTCGTCTGGGAAAAAACGGAGCCTTTTTAAAAATATAAAATTACAGATTTGTGTGCTGCTTTTAAAGATTTGCTCCTTCAGTGGGGAATAACGGGCTCAGACGGGGTCAAGAAAACTGAAAGTTTTAAAAGTTTTGGTCTTTTTAAAAGATTTGTGAACAACCACAACAAAAAAACTGGATATCACACAATTTATTCTCTGAAGTGTTGCAGAAAAAGGCAGGATTACCTGCATGAGCTGGATGCTGTCTTTCACTTTGAACAGTTCACGGTCTTTTTCTCTGATTTTGAAATTCAGCCTAAAACACACGAAAACAGCCCTCAGCGGCCAGAAAACTCGACAAATATTACAAAATCTAAACTGAAATGATTAAATCTGAGAAGTGTGAACGTGACTCACGTGGAAATCTCTTCGTTTTGAGCATCGACCGTGTTTCTCAACTCCTGACGCTCGTCTTTGAGCTGGTTGATTTTCATCACAGCTCGGTCGTATTTCTGCTGAGCGAGAATCTGAAACGAACGTTGGCAAAGAGGGGTTGATACACGGATTCACGGTCAGAGCCTTCAACAGCAGGAGAAATGATTTTTACCTCCTTTTGTTTCGATGCTTCATCCGATTCCGAGCTCTGACTCGCTTTTTTCAGCTCAGCAAGATTTTGCTCCTGCATCTCCATCTGCTTCGTCATTAGGATCAATTTCTCCTAAAAGAAACATCCAGGTTAGTTTTCCACACTGAATCTGTAGAACAAACTTAAGATTTCAAACACAAGATAACTGACAGCGAACCTTCGATTGGCTCATTTCTTCGAGCTGCTGCTGTGTGGAGCTCTTTAAGTTTTCTCTTTCTGCCTTGATTTGATCCACTTCTTTGACCAGTTGGCTCTTTTCTTTCTCGGTCTTTTCATTCTGCTCCTGTTGGAACAAATCACACACCGTCAGAAACCAAAGTTCAACCGTTCTCTCTGTTTAAAAAAGCTGATGTGTTCACTGTCACTCCGATGTTGTAATAATTCAGATAAGCAGACCTTCATGTTGGTGATTTCTTGCTGTTTATTCTGCAGAGCTTGTTTTAAGCTTTCGTTTTCTCTCATTATCTGATCCATCTGCTTCTGCATCTGAGCCTTCTCACGGACGCTCTGCTCAACTTGTTCCTGGGTTCAACAACAGCAAAAAAAAATTAAAAATCTGCCTTCTCACTGGCTTTTGCTCCCAATCTGTCATTTGCATTTGATACCTGCGTTGTAATGACCAGGAGGTCATCGTCCAGGTTGCTCTCCATGCTTTGCTCCGCTTGGTTTCTGAAGCAGAAAGGAGTGCTGGCTCCTCGCACTTGGCCGGTGCTGTCGACGTAGCAGAACTGGTAGAACTCAATCTCATCCTTTGGCAGATAGTAATCTGATGAGGCAACAGCAGAGTGAACCGTGGCTTAAATTAAACTCACACTGTTTACATATCAAACACTCGGAGAGTTCAGGGACCTCTGACAGGGATCGAAACAAACATGTCCCAACTTTATCAGCCTTTGGTCAAAATGAAACCTTTTCCTACCTCTGAAAACAGCCTGACACGTCACAGGTTGCTGCTCTCCCACCTCCGCCCACACGAAGGTATGATAATCCTTTGTTGTGCTCCATCCCACCTGGAGAAAAAAAATCAGATCAGATTAAGTTTGTCTAATCCTCCTCCCAGACTTTAAAAAAACAAAATGTGATCATCTTTTCTCGTTTCCTCACCTTAAAGATGCCCACCCAGTCCCTGGAGTTGGGCTTGAAGGCATCAGTGAGGGTGTAGCTGCAGGTGACGGGGGCTGAAGGTGAGTATGAGTGAGGGATGTCGACGAACACCACCTGGGAGAAGGAGGCTGAGGGACCGGTGGCCGCAGCCCCGCTGGAGGCCGCCATGCTGAGCTTCAGTCTGCCAGCAACAAAATAAAGACCGACGATGAAACTTAATGTCATGAATGTGACTGATGACAGCAGCTGCCACGAGATGGCTCGTGGTGAAACAAACAGAGAGCAGCACCGGTGTTTTTATTGGCTTCCTCCTTCCTGTTGTTTCTTTTTTTCTTCTTTGTTTTTGCGCAGTTACTGTCCTACTTTCACTTATGTCCAGATTGATCACACATTCGCAATAAACTCAAAAAACACTTCATCAAAACAAAAACGTGATTTAAACAAAGTTCTTCCCCTACAGATGAATTTTATTCTGTTATTAAAACTTTTAAGGACATTTAGCTTAAAAAATAACACTAAAATACAGAAACCGAAAGTAGGGTAATAAAAAAGACCGCACCCGAAAGATTGTGTAATTATTATTTTTTGAATAATCATAATGGTACTGTTTTGTTTTTTTTTTTTAAACAACAACGATGTGAAATGTTAAGCTAAAAACACAAAACTCACGTTTGTTGTCACTTGTCACAGCATGAAGATCAGCCGTCACGTCGCCCCGCAGATGTTGAACTTCGTCTGGGTCAGAAAACACTGTGATGCATTGAAGGGCGCCTCGGAAATTTAATAAATCAGACCAGATGTGACACAAGGGGCACGTAAACCACGTAGAATATTTGTTTGCTAAATTCTTAATTATTATATCCTTAACAGATCTTTCCTGGTTCCTTAACATAATATAAGTTTTTAGTACCAAAATGAATTTTTAGTAACCGAAAAGAAAATGAACTATGGAAGAATCTAATTTTTAGACTGACAACATGCAAAATGTATTTAAAAAAAACCAAACTTTGGGTCAATTTAAGCAAAAATCGACATCGAGAAAAAACAATCACAGCTATCTTAACATGACTTCACTGTTTTCAAACGAGCTCTAACTTTAAGTAGTTTTAATGGGCTCAAATCAGACACATCCGATCCGTTTTTCCAATTGTTATCTAAGGCATCAGCAGTTGCGTCAAAGTGTGCTGCATCGTTGGAAATGTAGTCCAATATCAACAACCCTCTCTTGCGTGTCTTCTGCAATATACGATGAAAACACCAGAGGGAGCCAAACTCTTTTCCGTTGTATCACATCCACGTAAGCCTACCTTCCTCTCTTTCTCTGTCTTTCTCCATTAATTATTAGCACACTTTTATAAAATTAATATTTAAAATTTATAAAGTAACGAAAATTAAAACTGAAAGATGAATAAGTTGAAGTGTTACAAAAAACAACATCAAGATCTTCAGCTAGATCAAGTTAACAAGAACAAGACAGTCCCACAAAAATAAAAATTAGATAAAGGTCCAATTTTTAACAAACCTCTTCTAAATTTAAAACTATGTCATCAGGTATCAAAGTCAAAGTTTCATTTGGTTTGGCCTACTATTACACATATTTTTGGTAAAATATGTATAAATAAGATTAAAATTATGATATTGGAAAAGTGGAACTTGTGATGAACCCAAAGAAGCAGAAAAACTCCTATGAATTATATTTTTTTACCTTGAAAAATCAATTAATCTAGTAAAATGATTATAAATTGTTTTGTTGTTTGATGGTATCATTTTGACTGAACATTGCAATTAAAGTATTATTGAAATTCTTTTCAGGTGTGATCAGAAATTTCCTTTCAGATTGTCAAACTTTAAAAAGTTTTGTTTGAATTACCTCTTCATGATGGAAGAAATTCCCCTTACACCACTTGAACTGCGAAGTGCACCTGTGGCTGCATCTTTTCTCATCGATTAGTCAACAACCAATCAAAATGCGGGAACGCTCACTCTCCCGGCTTGTGATTGGTTAAAAGCAGCAGAAGGACGTTCTTTTTCTGAGGCACGGCGCGTGGGGACTGGAGTTCATTCATGTTTACATTACAGCTCCTGTGAGTCGAGACTCCAACAGGACCCGCCAACAGCAACAGAAACATCACAGCAGGCTGCTCGGTTAGTGTAACTGCCCGGGAGTAAGAGAAAACTCTTTTTCAAACGGAAATGTCAGGTTTACGATGCTTACAGTCGTTTAAAAAATGTATTTCAAAGTCTCTTGCTAGCGGCAGTTAGTGTGAAATCGCTCGCCAGGGAGAATTCAGCATTTCGTTACCATAGCAACAGCACGGCGCATATAGCATAGCTAGCTAGCATTGTGTCATATTGTTTAGCTGCCAGGTTCAACTTGATTAAAGATTGATCGATTAACTTGATTATTCGTTTGTTTAGCTTAAAGAGACTGATCGTATGTCTTCTTTAACAAGCCTCAATCTCAAACAAACAAACAAAACAAAACAAACTAGTAGCAACAACAACAGTTAACAATAGCTCTTATTTAACGCTAAATAAAACGACGGGCTGTATTACAACTGCAAATTGTTGTAGTGTGTTTACATCCTGTATTTTGTTGATTATAATTTAGAAATTAATGTTAACAGCTTTAAATGGGCTTAAAGATATTGTGACACATTTTCTAACTGTATCAGCAAAAATAAGTGACCAGTGGTATATTTTAATTTTGTTTGCCACAAAGTTGATTTTAATCTGGTTCACCCACTGTGACTGTATTGAAATCAACAGTTTAGTTCAAAAGGATGACTCAGTTTTTTCTTCATTATCACACCTGTTATTATATATAAGAGAAAAGAGCACACAAACTTCTCCTGTTCTCCTCCTATTTATTATCCCTCCACAGAAATACATGTGTTAAAAAAGCTTGACAGGTGATCTTTAAAGCATCATAATGAATACACAGATATCTAGACATGAAAGGGTGCTGCATGATAGGTTATGATTAATTTATGTTAATTGATTAATTAACTAAGAAGCCATTTTAACACTTAATTGCGACCACACCAAGATTCACCTTTCATGTCATTCTTAAACCTAATCATCATTCAACCTGGTTTATCTGATTGACTCCTGGGTGACAATAATGACAACAAAGAAACATGTTTCTCTACTTTCTGTTAGATCAGTAACTGAGGCCATTTTTAATGTCTTCATTGGAGGTCTCGTCCTCTGCTGAAGGTTCCTTGGTTCAACTTGGCTAAAAAGACAGATGTCCAGCTTGTTCGCTCATACAACACACTGATGCCGCCGTGTTTTCAGCACAGATTTAAATTTAACAACTCTAGGTGTTGAAAAACACCTCTCCTATTTCAGTGAACAAATATCAGGGATTATCCCTCTCCTCTCACTCCTGCTGAGGTCTCCTGCTCATTTTCTCTCCATCATGTCAGGAGGGATCAGGTGTTTGTCCCCACAGCTTCTAATTGGTCACCAGATCCACCTCTGGGCCTGTTGCTTGAGTGTGTAAGTCAATCCAAGCTCAGACACCCCACTGATGATACAAATCTACTCTTTTTTTTTTTTTTTTTGTAAAGACTCCAGATGCGGACGTGCAGGTTGAGATGCGGCTCATTGGCTTGTTCACTGAAGAGTGTGACAGCGTCTTAAAGGGCTCTTGAGACAAAGATTGGTGTATCAACAGACGAGCCAAGGCATCATTTTCCAACACTACTCTCCTCACAAATGTAGGGCTAACAGCGCAGGTGAGTAACAGCCATTTCTCACATATAGACTCGGAAGACTGACTGTTAAAATGTTAAATAGTTGCCGGTTTCTGAGATACAAATATATTAAAATTTGCATATTCTGATTCTAAAACACAACTGAGATGCTTCTTATATTTTGTCCACCTCATCTATGTCAATGGGGGCAGGATAAATTTTAGATTAAATTTACAGTATCACAAATTATCTACACCTGTCTGAAACAGTTAAAGCTCAAACTGAACTATCATGAAGGCAAAATTTTTTTTTGACTGCATTAGTTTTAGCTAAGTCTATTTAATAAGTAGTATTTGGCATCACTGAAACCAGTGTGGTTGTAATCAGTGCTGATAGAATTTGTTAAATAATTGATCAGTTAATCATAAAAAAACTAGCTCACAGTGAAAATAAGGTTATTTATCTACACATAGAGGTTTTGTGGGTCAATGCAATGTCTATGAAAAAAAGGGATGCAAGGATTTTCCTCCTTTCTGTTTCATATCATTTCAAATTACAGGGGCAGAAAACTGTTTAAATTACATAACACTAATTAAGCAGATGGTTTTATTAAAGTATCTTAAAATAAGAGTATTCAACCTCAAGCGTTAGATGTCTTAATTTGCAAGTATGCCCTTTAAACAAACACCTTGTTTTAGTGTTTAGAGCTTCAGTTTGTTTTTTATTTAAGACATAAGATGATAAGTGTTAGCAGGTTGTGTTTAGGTGTTGAATATTAAATGTTATATGGTGACACTGAGCATTTAACCAAGTCTTTAATACTGAATCCAGTCTTTATTTGTTGAGGTCAGATAGTACAAAGATGTTATTCACGTACCTGGTTGCACTCTGAGGGAGAACCTTTGGAGGAATCCTTCGCGGGGCTGTAACTGTATCCGGGCTGAGGTCAGTGGGGCGTCTCGGTCCAATGTAAAGCTCACAGTCCAGGGCTAGGATTATCCAGATCATTGGATCAGAATACTGTTACCCAGCACCGTAACCTCCCACTGTGTACCTGGGATGTCCCTCCTTACTGCCACCACCACCCCCGGTATTGTCTCATGATCATTACCAGGAATTAACTTGAACTCACCTTCACCCTACAAGACACCAGATAGGAGGTGAGGCGAACAGCTGAGGCGCTGCTGTGACGACTGTTGGCGGCTGCGCTGGGGTCAGACTGCGGACAGACATTAACAGAAGAAGAAAACATAAGTGGAACTAAACTCACCTAAATTTATTTCTATAAACTAGAGTTTTAACCTGCAGCAGGAATCTGTGGGCTTCGATTCAGACTGAAATATCTCAATAATCATAAATGTATTGTCATTACATTTGTTAAAGCCGTTCATGGTCCCCACATCATGACTCTGACTTCAGTGCTCCACAGACTCTTCGTCCAGCGCCACCATGAGTCAGTGATGGTTTTGATAATTCACCATGAGATTTGGTACACGTATTCATGTCCTCAGGATGAATAATAATATCTTTGATGATCCTCAAAATTTTTGCCCATCATAATCACCAAGAAAATAAATTTACTTTGAGCTGCAAAATTTAGGACATTCCCATCAGCCTCAATTATACACTGTGTTTAGCAAACATTAGCACGCTAACATGCTACACTAAGATGGAGAACATGTTAAACATTAAACATAACCATTGTTGTCGTGGTAACAGCAGTCAGTGTTGGCAGTTAGTGTTGCTTTTGTATCAACACCATGAAAAGCAATAAAATCTAAGTTCTGATTGTTAGTTAATTTCCCCCGGCTATTGTTGCCCCATTGCCTGCCATTTGTATCCGTCCTGCCACAATAACTCTTGAATGGCAGTGTGTGACAAAGTGCTGACAGCCGGAGCACTCACCTGATGAGAGAGATGGAAACGGAAACATGACTCCCCGCGCGCACTTACAGCATGTTCTTCGTTCTGTTTGATTGAATTTCATTGTGAGACTGTACATCACATCCCATTAAAAAACATACCATGTGAATAAGTAAATGAGCGTTCAGAATGGAATTGCGTGACTTGTTTTCTTTGTCTCCACTGTGTCGTAACCTTTTTTTTTTCGCATTTGCTCATAGTGGAACGAGCTCCTCTGTTTGTGTTTGTGTGCATGCAGGATGGGTTTACCTGTGGACAGCCCAGACAGAGATAACGATGCACATAAATACGAGCAGCAGGGAGAGGGGGAGGGAGAAGGAGAGGGGGGCGAAAGCCAAAGTGAAGCCTGCACCCGAACCCCACCACCCATCAACAAGAAGAGGAGAAAAAGCAAGAAGAGGTACTTTAATGCCTTATCGGCTCCATTTGTACTTCTACAGTCATTCCCCATCGCGGGCATATTACCTCTGAGCACCCTGACACTTATGATTGTGCAACTTGTCCTGGAGGCTCTTAAGTTTTTGTTTTCTCACTTGACTTAATTGTTTTGGAAAAGAAAGACGTGCATAATGACGCATTTGTAGGATCTTGCAGCAAAGCAGATGTCTGTCCGTCTTTCTGTGTCTCTTCTCTTCCAGATGACTGTGGATCAACCTCACCAACTGCAAATATGAAAGTGGTACGTTTGGGCCAAAAATGACAAAACCATAAATGTCTAATATTCTGTTATTTAGTTTAAATATTTATGTTTTTCAGAACCAACCCAAGTAAATGTTCTTTACAAAACAGATAAAATGAATTGGAATATGAAAAGCACAAGATATAGTGTATGGCCAAAAGTATGTGGACACCCCTCAACATTCTACTTTATTTTAAGGTTGAGGGAAACTTCAATGCTACCATATGAGATAATATTTTAAACAAGAGTATGTCTCTGAATTTGTGGCAGCAGTTTTTGTTTTTCCCTTTCCTGTTTTAACATGACAATGCCACCCGAGCACAAAGCCGGCCTCATAAAGAAATACTTTTTCCAGTTTAGTGTGAAAGACCTTTTCTTGGCCTGAACTCTGATCTCAGCCGAAATCAGCATCTTTGTGATGAACTGGAGCCATGACTCACCCGACATCAGTGTCAGATCTCACTGATGCTGTTGTGGCAGAATGGGATTAAATCCCTGCAGCGAGGATCCAACATCTGTTGGAAAGTCCGAGTGTCCACATACTTTTGGCCAAGTTGTGCATTGTATATTTATGCTGTATTCTGATGTATAGTGTATCATTAACACTGATAATAAACACATTTGTGATGGTAAATGGTGTGTGTGTCTCAGTGCGGCGTGCTGCTCGCAGATACGGCCTCAAAGAAGTGATGGAGGGTGAAGACTGGACACTGTTTTGGACCGACTGCTCCGTGTCTCTGGATCGTGTTAAGGACATGAAGCGTTACCAGGTAAACCACCGAATGTACTCAAACCAACACTGCTATCATCATAAAAGACTAATTAAACTGAATACAGTTACACAAATCAAGCTGAAAATGAAATGGAGGGGAAAAGTCCTTCTGCTTTGTCAAACTGTAATTCCATGCATGTGATTCTGTTGAGTTTTTCAGCACACAGTATTTATGACTCATCACATTTTTTCAGCTCAGGTGATCAATTTGTAATCTAATTGGATAATTAAGTAAAGGAACTACTCCACTCCGATAATTCTCCTCTGAATGCTAAAGGTGGATCAATTTAAATCATGTGTGTCTTTTATGTCTTTCCAGAAAATAAACCATTTCCCCGGGATGAGTGAGATCTGCCGCAAAGATTTGCTGGCGAGGAACATGAACCGTATGCTCAAGTTATTTCCCAAAGACTACAACATCTTCCCCAGAACGTGGTGCCTTCCTGCAGAGTCAGTTCGAGCTTTTCCCTGTGACTCTGCTGTTTTTATTTTTTTTCTCAGTGTGTCTTTACGTTTCAACTCCTCGTCTGATTTTGCTTTGCAGCTACAGTGACTTCCTAGCTTTCACCAGGGCCAAAAAAAACAAGACGTACATCTGTAAGCCAGATTCAGGTTGCCAGGGAAAAGGCATCTTCATCACCAAATCAAGCAAAGACATTCAGCCTGGAGAACATATGATCTGCCAGGTTTACATCTCCAGGGTGAGCAACACATGGAGCACCTACACACACACACACACACACACACACACACACAGAATTTACACTTGTTTTTTGTTTCACTTCTCAGCCTTTTATAATCGATGGATACAAGTTTGACCTGCGGATCTACGTGCTGGTGACATCATGTGACCCATTCAGCATTTTCATGTTCAAGGAGGGATTAGCTCGCTTCTGCACCACCAAGTACAACTCACCAACACACAACAATGTGGTGAGAGACTCTAATTTTATTATTGATTAAAGACCCGAACCAGCAATGAATTGTGTGTATTTTAAAAAAAAAAAAAAAAGATAAATAATCATCTCTGAATGAAACCCTGGTTGAGTGAAAATAAAACACAAAAATAAGGAGGGCAGATACAACTTTCACAACATCATGAGTTACAAGTCTCTTTTTTGATTACTGATTTATTTTTCAGTAGTTTAAATGATGTGAATAAATGGAAAAATACAGAGACGAGTTCACACATCAGTTGGTGTTTTTAGTTATTTAACTTGTTGCAGGTTAATTTTCAGTTAATCAGCAAAAAATAACAGCTCTAAGAACAACCTGACCTTCATATATCTACTAGATATCCATTTATGTCTAAACATTATTGCTGTGTATTTCTTAAATGTGACAGATATCCCTCTTTGCTTGTCTTTCTCATGGTAGGATGATGTGTGCATGCATCTCACAAACTACTCCATCAACAAGAACAGTGAGAACTTTGTCCGTGACGAGGACACCGGCAGCAAACGGTTAACACACACTCAGTCCACTTCGTCATCACGTCACTGATTATCCTAAACAGCTGCATATTCATGGCAGTTTTGTTGTTGTTGTTTTTGTCCCTCAGAAAGCTGTCCACCCTTAACAAGCTCCTGATGTCCACCAGCTGCAACACAGACAAGCTGTGGAGTGACATCGAGGACGTGATCATAAAGACTCTGATCTCTGCTCATCCCATCCTCAAGCATAATTACCACACGTGCTTCCCCAACCACACCACCGGCAGCGCCTGCTTCGAGATCCTGGGCTTCGACGTGCTGCTGGACCACCGGCTCAGACCCTGGGTGCTGGAGGTGAGAGAGCATGATGCCTCTGTTTCACATGCTCTGTGGTTTATTCTGCTCAACCTCGAGCAGAAAATGTATTCAAATATTTCCACGACCACTTAACCATTTATGCACTTTTCCTTAAAGTAGCTTTATAGTTGATAAAAAATATTATTCCACCCTGTCTGACAGCATCGTGTACAGTCTGTTTCAGCTTTCTTTAGCTCTAAATTGAACCTTTTAAGATGTGGGACACATTCAAACCCAAAAAATCTGTTTCTGTGGCTGCACTTTGCCATCAGATTGAAATACTTGACATGTTTTGTGCATCTTTTAATACACATTTTCATTCAAAATGAAGGTTCTTCTCTAGAATGAAAACTAAATGCAGAGTTTGTAATAAAGCTTAAAGGGTTAAAATGTTACTAAAGACATCTGTGACCTTTGCAGACGTCTGTATAAGTCGGTGTAAATGTGTGTGTCCAGGTGAATCACTCGCCCAGTTTTACCACGGACTCACAGCTGGACCGCGAGGTGAAGGACGCGCTGCTGTACGACACGCTGGTCCTCATCAACCTGGGCGCCTGCGACCGCCGCAAAATTACCAAAGAGGAGCGACGCAGGGTGACGGACAGGCTGCACCAAAACAGCACCAGAGAGGCCAGGTAGGGTTCTGTCAGGTGCTCCCAAGGTCGTCCATCCATTCTGACGCAGGTGAAGGTTACAGTGTTCGTGCATGTGTGCGTGTGTGTGTGTTACACCACCAGGTCGGAGGAGCTGCGTCAGTGCCAGGCAGCCACGGTGGAGCAGATGGAGAGGTACGAGGCCAAACACCTGGGAGGCTTCAAGAGGATTTATCCCAGAGAAGGAGGAGAGAAGTACGACAAGTACTTTAAACACAGCAGCTCGCTCTTCCAGGAGACCGCAGCGTCCAAAGCCAGAGAGGAATGTGCCAGGTACCTGCAGCACGTTTTCAAGAGCCAGTCCTCAAAGAGCAGGAGCTGTTAGTGATGAACGTAGATCCTCCTGTGTGGAGAACATTAGGTTGTTCACTGCAGAAAAGGCATATACACTGAAGCAATGAGAGGATGTCTGTCATGATATCTGCCTTCCTGCAGTCATCTGCCTCCGTCTCAAACACTCAGGAGGACATGAAGGCAACATGAGAGAGATCCTTCATACAGCATGAAGAAGTGTGGTGCTGAATTCAAACACAGGGAGAGATGACAGCATGAAGGCTGATGTTGTCTGTTTTCTCACAGTTCAGATCTGCAAATCACAAAATAGAGAAGATAAATATAACTGATAAATATTAGAGTCTCTGCTGCTCAAAAGTGTGTTTTGCTTAGTTTTTTCTTAGATCTTTATGTGTTTCTGTGCAAAAGACACATTCTGTTTTCACTTTTATCTGTTTAAAGGGGAAAGTTTCAGAGTTCACATTGAATCTTAGTTTAACAGCTGTGATCCAATGTGCTACTTAAACAAGTGTGATGTGAAAATCTGAAGCCTCCGGGTCAAAGAAGTAGGAAACTTTGTGTCCAGCATGTAAAACTTCCCAAATGAAACCGGATGGATTTCCACAGATTTATCACTGCGGAAGAAACCACACTTGGCGATTCATCTGACATACTTTAGTGTAGTTACTATTCCAAGCAGAGTATTTTTATATGTCTTAAAATATGTCTGAGGTACAGCTGAAGCAGCGTAATTAAGATAAATGGATCAGTTCTGTTTTGGACCTGAATACAAATACGGCCAAAAGGATGGATTATGCAAACGATCCTTTTTAGAAAAATATTCCTTTTTAGCTCAAACAAATGTAGTGATGCCAGCCTGTCTTTAGACATTATTGCAAATTAGAAATATTAATAACAAGCATAAGACATATGCAGCTAGATAGAATAAAACTTTTCCAAGAGGGGAAGAGATAAACTACAGGATTAAAAACACTGACTTATTTGAATGTAATTTGGTGGGAACTTGCTCTTCTTTTTGTGATTATTTTAGAATTAAATTTTTTTTCCTAAGAAAGATAAAGTGCTTTAATTTCTAGAAAATTGTTATAATTACAAAAAAAATCATTTGACTAAGAGACGCTGCAAGTTTCTGTGTGTATTTATGTGTTCAGGCAACAACTGCAGGAGCTGCGACTGAAGCAGGAGCAGAAGGACCTGAGGGGGGGCTGCCGGAGAGACCTGCAGGGGGAGACGGCGGGGGAGAGAGTCAAACCCCGACGAGCACAAACACAACCCCCCAACTCAAACTGTGACCTGCACTCGCTGAAGCTGTCTCACCAGGTCATTAGAGATGCAGTTTCCACATGAAACCACAAGGGGGAGTCGAGAAGCCTCCGTCCTATGATGAATGGTTCATATTCTGGCTGACCCCTCTGAGAAAATGTCCTCTTACCTAATTTAAATTAGCTGGAATCATATTCCTGCAGATCATTTTTATTGGATGTCTCTCATTTCAGATTCAAATATCTTTTATTGTCACAACAGGAAAAACAAACAGTGTTATCAAGGTTATTCAGTGACAGTAATTGCAAATATATTGTAAATGCATACTGGCGGCTACATACACACTGAGGCAATAAAAACAAAATTGAATCAAAAGTCTCTCCGTTTCTCTGCAGCCGCCTCTGTCCGGCGTGTCACCGGCTCCTGCAGCTGCAGAAGTCCAAGAGGAGAAGCAGGAGCAGCAGCAGGAGGAGGAGAACGAGGCAGAAATGGAGGAGCAGGAGCGTGTTGATGCGCTCCTCCAGAGGAAGAAACTGCTGCAGGACCTGGGGGTGGTGGACCAGATCCAGCAGCTGCTGCAGGGTCACACAGAGGGAAGGGGAGTCGTGCAGGACGTCTGCAGCCTCCGGCAGAGTGAACAGGCTCATCACAAACAGCAGCAGATGAAGGTAAGATCGAACTACAGGCTCCTAATGTTGGTGGATCAACTTTAACAAATGTGTTTTCTTTAGTGTTCAGTCACTGAACAGTTTTTCTTTTTTTTTTTTGTCACAGTTTTCCCAAAAATCAAAGCAGCAGTCCTGCACACGGACGTCACAGCAGGTACGTCACCGAGCAAACAGCACAACAAACACCAGAGAAAATGACGCAAGATCTTTATTTTTATTTTATTTAAAAAACTAAGACTGGAACAGCTGATGCCTGTTTTCAAAAAAAAAAAAATAACAGTAAAACAAAATAATCAATTTCAAATTAGCAGAATTTCTAAAATTGACCATATTTATGTCCTTAAATTTTCCTCAGAAAAGAAAACAACATTTTTCCAAGTTTCACAGATGGAACAAAGGATGCAACTTACAGTTATTTTAATTATCAATAACCCGTCGATTATTTTCTAGATTAATCAATTAATTGTTCAGTCTGTAAAATGTTTTTTTTTTTAAAAAAAAAAGCTCCTTACAATTTCTGAGCCCATGGTGATTTTTTTCTTTCAACTGTTTGTTTTGTGACCAACTTTAAAAAACCGAAAGACATTCAATTTGATCTTCAATGTGACAGAAAATTAACAAATTCTCATTTTTGAAAAGATAAATTTAAAGATTTTTTTATTGCAAAATTATGGAAACAATTAATCAATTAGCCAAACAGTTGCTACTAATTGTCTTTCAGTGAACTGATCAATGAATCAGCTCCTTTTTGTTGCTCTGCATGTAGCAGCTGATATATTTTTCAAGCTTTGTTCAGGATTACATGTAAGAGGAATCGTTTATAAATAAAACCCGGAGGCCAAACAGTGCAGGCTGTCATTTAAATTTGAACTCAGAGCTCAGATGTATTCTGAAGGAAATCCACATTCATCAGCTAATTTTAATTGCTGGTTTTAAATTTAAATTGCTCCGTGAAAAGATGAACAGCAGTCAAATCCTAATATTTACAAATAATTGTCAGTGAAAATGTTCACAGCTGATGTTTCTGGTCATTGTCAGTGATTGTGCAACGCTCAGGCTGGTTAAACCAAGGGCAAGTTGCTGGATATTAATTTGCGGCACTAATGAAATCATCATAAAGTTGAATTAAAATGTCATATTATTATTGCTGTGCTGCAGCTCATCCACTCCCACATGACTCAGCAGCGTCTGCTCAGGATGGACCAGAGGAGCCTGAACGAGTCTGAGCCCGAGAGTCACAGCAGAGAAATACGAAGGACCATCAGCACGCAGCGGACGCCATGGCCAGGTACACACACCTCCACACGGCACGCTGCGATTCGACTGAAACCACCTCAGTACGGCAGGAAAACAAAGGTTAACTGTGTCTTTATGTTTGTGCTTTGATTTGATTTTCTTTTGCTCTTCATGAGCTTCACAAAGATTTTTAAGCTTTTGGCTGTTTTATGTCAAAAAAACAATAAGTATTAATCAGTTTTTTCTGTTTGTTGCATGTTCTGTTTGTATGAAATATATATTACAAAAAATTTTCCTAAATAATGTGAGTTTTACTACGGGACTCCAGAAATTAATAAGGCTTTAAGATAAAAAGAGACTTGTGATGAAAAAATATTGAGGTTAAATTAGCTGGAAAAAGTGTCAGCAAGCAGCACAAATTACTTAAAGTTTGACTGGAAAATATGAAAATATTTGCTCACTGAGGTTTCAGATCCATCAGACAAAGATTAACACGATTCAACTTCAATAATTAGTTTGTTTTCTTAATTATAATGTAAAAAATTCAGACTGATTGCCCTGTTTTGTCTGTTTTTGTTTAGGTGTGAATTTTATTTAATGATTTTAAACCTTTCAACATAAAAACAATTAAAAATGAAAGGAAACGTGATTGAACCTCACAGCCTGATTGTTGTCTTTTTAGATGTTTTTCCCAGAAGTCAGATTTTCTCCTCTGTTTCCTCCTCAGGCGGCGGCGGCTCTCTGGTCGTCAGGCAGGACGGCAGGAGCAGCTCCTGCATGGACAGCCGCTCCCGTCCCTGCATCCCCGTCATAAACCACCACACAAACCCTCACGGAGGCCTGCGCTGCAGCGCCTACATGTCGCATGACCCCGCAGCCCTGCAGAGCCTGCTCGTCGTCTCCACCCGAGCCCCGCTGCTCAGGAGGCCTGGCTTCTTTCACGTCGTCCGTAACTCCTCCCGCAGAGCCCCCCAGCACGGGAAGGGGCAGTGAGGGGAGCAGGACCACCGAGTCCAGACCTGCTGCTGGATTAAAACCACTGTAGACAAGCAGGACCGGAGGAGAGCTGCAGGTAGAGCGGCTTTCAACTGTGAAAATTAAAAAAAAAAGCACTGTGCCTGTGATGAACATCTCATGTTTGTGGATAGATTTTACATCAGGTCACCTGCAGTTTACGCTGTTTGCCACTACATAACCTCCAGCGCTGCAGAAACAACATTAAGGCTCTGTGACTGTTTCTACCTGCTGTGTGTGCTCACATACATGTAATTCTTTGCTCAGAGGATGAATTTACTCACACATACCTCACCAAGAGTGCCAAAATAAAAGCAGACGAGCCTGATTTAACCTCACACAGCATCTGTGATCCAAACCAGCACACCACCTCTGAAAAACTGTGTCAGGGTCTGATAAACTCACTGATTCACTGTGCTGATATGAGCTTAAAGTGACTTAATGAAACCAAACATAATTCTCATGAATATTAAAGTCTTATTACTTCAGATTAAAGCCCATTTGAAGATTAACCTGGGGGGGGGGTGTTGAAAAAATAAAGGCCTTCTGCTTCTTTTCTCAAGGAAATTTGTTTGTGCAGTCAAATATTCAATATTTTTGTTTTGTTTTTGCACAGATGGTCAATAAAATATATTTTCAAAGTTATTAAGTTAAATAATCTTCAAGTTTTTTTCATGCATTTTTTTATGCTGAAGGAAAACGGATCCAGTAGATTAAAATTATTATTTTAGTTGTATTTATTTTTTATTTAAATAACTATTCTTTTTATGATTACATAATTTTTTTAAAAAGGGCATTTTCTATCATTTCATTATTGTATCTTTGATTTTTGCAACAAAACTTTTAATTATTGTTAGAAAATAAGTTCGCTCCTGTTTGTGTGGACTCATCCTCAAACGTTTCCGCGCGAGATAAAGAGGCCATAAAGTTTTACAGCATCTCTGCATCCGGTTTCTTTGTTTTGGTCGCAGACTGAAGACAAAAAGAGACTAAAAAAAAACCTTTAAAACTATAAAACAACCATCTGACACGAATTCGTCCACAATAACAGGAGCTGATGTGTCCTGTGAGAAATTCAGGCCAAAGCTGAAAATCTTTGGCAAAAAGCTCAGAAAACAGCTGGAAAATATTATAAAAATGTGCATTTAAAAAAATGTTTTATGTAAATTGATGTTGTGCAAAAGAAAGAAAAGTAATTTAAAATGTCTAATCGTGCATCTAAAGATTAAAAAACCTTAAATGGTTGATTGATGAATAACGAAAGCGGTTTAATTGAACATGTTTTCTTTAGGCCTCTGATAGCAGAAACACCGCAGGTTCGGTTTCATTTTTGACTGAAATATTAAAAAAACAAAACAGATAATAGACAGAAACTTACAGGCCTTCTGAGAAAAAATAAATGCAACTTTTAATAATGGGCCGGATTTGATTTGGTCTTTTTTCTGCCTTTTATTCAACATTTAGGAATTTTTTTTACCACATGTGAGCATTAAAATGGTTCCACATTTCTTTTATTTTGAAAATATATTCAAAACTCTGATTCCTAATTTTTTTAATATATTTTTCTTTTAGAAATTTACATTTTCAGGAAACGACAGTCACTTTTTTGGGAGTTTTTTGTCTGTTGGAGGCCAAAAAAACAAAGCGGAGGGAGAATCTGATGCATTTTAGGAATTTATGGTTTTATTGCGCCTATAAATGTCGGAAATGCTCGTTGGTGGTGGAAATCAGCCACATGTCGACTGAAAAAGACATTTTTTAACGAACCAAACGAGAAAAAAAGAGAGAATTTCAGGCTAATGAAGGATTTGAGATTTTAATCTGCTCTGATGACCTTAACAGAAAAGTTGTCCAAAAATGTGCTTATTGAATTTTTTTCTCCCTAAAAATTCCCTCAGGACTTAAATCAGCTGAACATGTTTTTCCATGTTTGGCCTGTGAGATCAGCGCCTAACAGATCTGCAGTGGATGAGGGGAATCCTCCATTTTGAGGGATCAGAATACAACATTTACTCTGATGCAAAATCTTTTCTGAGAGTCTGAAAACAAAAAACAAGCTCATGTCTCCGCATATGAGGTTCAGATATCACACGAGTGCTTCATGCGTGTAGAGAATGAAACAATACTGAAGACAGAGTTCACCGACGATTTGGGATTTAGGAGCTTTGAAGCCAAAATCATGTAAAACTTTATGATAAAACTGCTTAAATAAGTAGAGAAGCTTTCGTTTGGGATGAGAGAACAATAAGAAGCTGCACAGACCTTTTAGTTTGACACCAGGAGCTGGAACCGAACCGAGCGCATCACATCCAGAACGACGTCAACCTCCCAAAAAACACTCCGCATTCCCACATCTTTACACTTTCAACTCTTTTTTATCACATTTAAACATTTCAGGCCCTGGAGAAAATAAAGATGGCGAGGAGAAAGCATGTCTAAAAGCACAAAAACGGCGGCTGTTTATGAAAATTTACAACTTTGCCATGGAAGTTTACGACTCGCCAGGCTCCGGGATTGGTCGCTGGCGGTCATGTGGACAGCAGGAATGGGAACTTATTTCCCATGAGGTTATATTGCAGCTGCTGTTTTCCACCGCTCATTCACTTAACACAAGTAACACAACCTTTTCTTGGCTCTTTGTTTATGCATTACGCGTACGCAGTGTTGTTGTGAGAAGCTGGCCGCGTGCGTAATTTTCCAAAAGTGGGCGATGGAGCCCTCCGCGCGACGCCTGCCCGTGTGCGCCATGTTAATGTGGCTCTACTTGTGTAGCTTTATGTTCGTGAAAATGAGGGATCATCACACTCCTGGATGGTGGGATTACTTTGATGAAATCTCTTGAACAAAGTGGGAAATTTGGGGAGAGGACTGAAAGGAAGCGAGCGGGGCTTCTGCGGTGTGGCACCCGCACAGGAAATGATGGATTATCAACAAAGGTAAGGGCACCATGTTTCTAATATGCCGCCGATTAACTCCGCACAAGTGCGCTGCTGCAGCACTGTTAATGCTGAACTGTCACTGTAGGCCCGATGTTTATACAACTGGCGATGGAAAGATCAGTCTTAAAGAAATGGCAATTATCCAGTCCAAAGCATCTTTTTTTTCTTGCGCTGTGTGAGCTATTCACAACCAGTTGCTGATCTTTCTGTTTTAACCCGTGAGATGCTGCAGCGCCTTCAAAGACGCAAACACACCTCACGATTTGCGCTGTTTTTTTTTTTTATTTTAAATAATCCCACATGCTCCAGTTTGAGGCCTGTGGGAGAGTAACGATGTTAGGGTTTATGACCAGGAGTGGTTTCGGCTGCAGGCCAGACAGGCTTGACTTTGATGGTGATGATGATGGTGATGATGATGGTGATGGTCATATAGGCCCAATGCAGCCGCTGAGACGTGTTTTTGTTAAAAATCAGCTACATCTATCCACCTTTTACTCTGCTGACGGATTTTATTCTGTTTCGTGTTATTTCATATTGTTTCATTTTTTCGTTTTATCCTGTAAATCCTGTCACGAGTCCTGCAGGTTGGAACTGCGCGGCGCCGTTTCTTCATCGAGCCGTTTCGCGTCCCATTTCCCCCCAAATCTTCTAGAATTTTGCACAAATATTTGCTGTGTGTGATCTGTGTTTTATTTAACAAAACTATAGAGTCAAAAATCAGCGCGTTGGACCTTTTGTTGGGTCTCTGGCGCCTGTCTGGGTTTATTTTTCTGTGTTTCGTGCGATGCTGCGGTGTTAGAGGAGCTTTTTATGCTCGTCTCTCTGTCAGAACAGCAGAATCATCAGTGAGTCTGTTTGTTTGCCCTTTCCAGATGTGCAGCAGCTGTCAGGCTGCAGAGGCGGAGGCCTGCCTCACAGGGGAGACCGTTTAGCCTACTTTGCTCCTTATAGAAAAGGTTAAGATTATTTAAAATGGGGGTTTGAATCAAAATGTTCGTCCAAAAGGACGTTTTTCCAACAAACTGAAATCAGAAACGCACTGAATCCAAAGCGAAAGCAAAGACGGAAAAACAGGATTATATAACATATTTTTATATCAAATAATTCCTACAAATATTAATTTTTCTGCCCAATTAATTCAAAACTCAATGTAATAAATTTATATCCACTTGATTTTAACAATAAAACGACCTGTTTCGTTGTATTGTTGAATTTTTAATATAATATTGAACTTTTCAGATGCGAAAACTAATTAAAAAGGCAGAAATGTTCTGTATTTAATTATAAACATCATAAATATAAAAAATAACACTAAATTAAACAAATTCACGTATTTTAGCAGGAAAATCATTGAACATCTTTTTATTAACATCAAATAAAAGGGCTTTAACTGCAGAGCCAGACACCAAAAAGCGGGTCTTATTAACAGTCATAAGCAACGTTTTCCACCTAATTGATACAGAATGAACGTAATATTAATATTATAGTTGTTAATAGAAACGTAAATTAAAAGAATAATTTTAAGGTGTTAATATTTAATTGATCTGCTGCGCTTTTCCCCAAATACATTTATTGATTATGGGTGGAATCATGATTCAGGGAAACACCGAGACTTTGTTCACACTTTTATACTCACACAGTTTTTTTTTTAATGGGGGAATTATTTTCAACTTGATCCTGGTGGATGAAGATGATGATGATGGTGATGGTGGTGGTCTGTGTGGAAGCGCGTGTCCTTCCTCCTGCTCTCCGCGTGTCTTCGTGGTCTTCAGTCACATTTGGTGTTGAATCAGAAGCCTTTTGGAGAGTAAAATATCAACATTAGTGACGCCTTTTTTCTGCATCGATTTGGACTCATTTTCATGATTTCTGGCTGCTGAATCAACGAGAAAACTGTGTTTATTAGTTTGAGTGGAGATTTGAACAAGATGGACTGAAGGAGGAGGAGGAGGAGGAGGGAGGAAGATGTTCAAGCAATTTGTGCATAAATGGAAATAATGCGCAGTGTTTTCATTTACATGTTTTTTCTTTGCATTATGCGTGTGTGTGTGTGTGTGTGTGTGTGTGCGAGAGAGAGAGAGAGAGAGAGAGACAGAGAGAGGAGTGTGTGTGTGTGTGTGCGCGCGCGCGCGTGCTTGTTTATTGCGGAGCTGAAGAAGTCCGTCTGTTTAGCTGAACTGTGTTTGCATAAAACGAGAAGTTATTTCATAAACAGTACGCGTAGCGCGCTGTCTCTTGGTGTGGATGCATCTCCGTGAGTCGCAGCATCTGTGTGCGTGAGCGTGCGTGGAGACCGACAGGCTCGAGCGCTTCATTTCGATTCACCGGGGACCCTTGCGCGCAACAAGAGCCCCCCATGGGTGCAATAGTGCAAGCACAGACGGCGGTGATTGGCCAGAGGTAGATCAGATGGTACACTTCCCCTCTGTATTCAGTGGCACCTCACAACCCCCCCTTTCAGCAAAAACCAAATCTCGGATAAAGTAATGGCAAAACCACTTGGACTATAAAAGACAACAAATCATATTCCTCCGGAGTATATACACCCCGTTGTCCACCCAATGAGTTCCTATTTTGTTAACTCAACTTTTCCCGTGTCTCTACCGGGAGGACAGGACTCTCTCCTGGGTCAGATACCGTTATATTCCTCGGGATACACCGATCCGTTAAGACACTACTCCAACGCGGCCACATATGGAGCAGCCAACATGCAGGAGAAGGTTTACCCCGCGTCCTACTACCAGCAGACGGGCGCTGCGGCCATCTACGGCCGGGCGAGCGGCGGAGCGCCCTGCGACTACAACCCGGTCGGGACTTTCTACAAGGACGCGGAGGGCTCGTGCGCTTTCTCGAGCCGCGAGGACCAGCCGCTGTTTGTCACTCAGGAGCATCAGCAGCGCAAAGCGGAGTGCCCGGAGCAGACTGTCAGTATGAGCAGCAGCATTGACGACAAATCGTCCACCCTGATCTACCCGTGGATGCAGAGGATGAACGCCTGCTCCGCCGGTGAGTACAAAAAGTGCACGTTTAACTCTGTTGTTGTCACGCAGCCTGGAGGTAAAAGCGCGCAGGAGTGCAGAGCCTGGCTCTGCGTGATCCTCGTGAGCATCCTGAGCCTCCCAGAGTTACCTGTCAGCTGCGGAGAGCTCGATACTCACGCTAACATTTTATCAGCTTAAAAACGGGACCGTCAGACAGCCGGACGGTAACAGAACAGACAGCAGAGTTTAAGATTATTGCGCGCGGATCTCCATGCGCCTTCAGGGCTTCTACATCATCATCACATACATAGCCGACACGACCGCACGCGCACACACGCACGCACGCACATACAGATTTGGCCTACATCACCCGAGCTCCAACTTAAAGCTCCTATAGCCCGCGTCACATGGCATCTGCAGAAAAGGCCCGTTTCCATTTTTAGAGGGAAACTAAACACAGAAACACGTTCAACTGAGATTAAATCTCAGAAAACAAACACAGAAACTTAATTATAGAGTAAAATTTAAAGACAAGACGTCCTACAGGCTTTGTTCATCAGTGCGCAGTCTGACTCTGACTGTACATCCCTACTGTAACGTTACAGAACAATAAACTGGAATCATAAGACAGAAAATACACCATGAGGCCACTTTTACGCACAACGCTTTCCACTCAGTGGAGGCTGCAGCCACATTAATGACACCATTAAGGAGTTTTTTAAAAAATATACTGTATGTACTGGTCATTGTGATTTCACTGTAAGGCGTGTTATTAGCATTCTTAAGCAATATTATTAGAAAATGTAATGATTTTATTTCACATATTTTTAAAAAATAAATACAGGCTATTTTATGCAACCGTGACGCATTTGCGTACCTATAGGAAAAGGCTGTTTTGGCAGCATTTTAACAGGTAAAATAAAAAAATATCTATAATAGAGTCAAGTTTATTACTATAGCATATTTTAGTACTTAATGCACAAAAAAACTATATTTGAAAGTTGAAAGATTATATTTTGGAGTCTAATCACACCAAAGATCTGAGTTTCCACTTTACTGTATTTTTTCAGACACACGTCCTCATTTTTTAAGTGAACTTTCAGGTGGATTTTTTTTTCCACAGCCTCTGAATTAACTTAATATGACTATTTAATTATTAATTGACGCATTAATTTCTTTGTTTCAGGTCCATTTGGCAACAGTGGCCGCAGGGGCCGACAGACCTACACCCGCTACCAGACTCTGGAGCTGGAGAAGGAGTTCCACTTTAACCGCTACCTGACCAGGAGGCGCCGGATAGAGATCTCCCACGCCCTGTGCCTGACGGAGAGACAGATCAAAATCTGGTTTCAGAACCGCAGGATGAAGTGGAAAAAGGAGAACAAACTCCTCAATCCCACAAAGACAACCGAGGAGCAGGAAGAGGCGGAGAAGAAGAGCTAAAAGGACACTGAGAGAGGAGGCATGTGTGTGTGTTTGTGTGCACACTCCTAAAAAAATAAAATGATGTATTATTTCTTTGTAGATAAAGTGCTGTAAATCACATGTTAAAGACGTGTAGAGTGATAGACTTTATTTCGGTATCTGCACGGTGATAATGTCTGCATTAGGTTAAAATCAGGTCCTCCTCTGTTTGTCCTTGTGCTCGTGTTTTTATTTAGGGGACTATGCAAAATCCGCCAAAATGTAAATAATTTCTAGTGTTTAGTTTTTGACTATGTTGTTACCTCATTATCGTAGGCCTACTGAGTTGGATTTCTATGAATTTTTTTCCCTCCATGACATTAAAAGAGGCTTTTGTCCTTCACTGTACATCTTGTGGTGATGTTGTTCTGATAGTCTAGGCTCGTTGTTTACAGCTGTCTCATCAACACAATTGTACAGATAAGAAATGTTCCATGTTATTTATTGTTGTTCACCTGTGTTCAATGCACATCTGGATATTGTGTGCAATATTTTGTTTAGGAAATTGTACATAGAAATAAAGGCTTTTTGATGTATATTGGAAAATCTTGTGGCGTCTTTCATGCTGAAGAAAAAATACGCGTATTATTATTCCTACAACGATACTATTATTATTATTATTATTATTATTATTATTATTATTATTATTATTATTATTATTGGGCACTGCTCTGCTTCCGAGGACACCATAAGCCTATAAATTCACATAAAACCAGCGTAACGATTACAGTTATTTCCATTTTGACACTCTGCACGTTAACAGGCCGACATTCCGCCTGATAAGTCTCTGTTATGTGTTACCTGAGCCTTTTGTGGCCTATATTATCAGCGTGTTACATAAATGATGGATGACTCCTGGGCCTGACAGCGCGTCCCGGCGGGGCACTACCACCGCTGTCCGGAAGATGGCGCTCTCTGCCTGCACGGCTCTCGGGGCGCAGCGGGGAGGCACCATTGACTGGAGCCTAACGACCATTATTTCGTCATCATTTGTAACCATGGAGCATGAATTACCTCTTGAAGTCATCAGTGAGGATTTACGACTGGTCAACAAAGGCACGTGATTCCCGAACGCTCTCCCATATTTGGCCGCATACCTGGCAAAGTACAGTAGGGCTTCATTGCTTATAATTCATGATTGCATCCATAAATCGTGCAAGCACACAGGATTATAGCGACAAAGATCTGCAAATCGAGGCTTTAAAAATCCAAGCAAATGAGCTCTTACTTTGTAAACTCGTTCTCAGGGCGCTATCCAAATGGCTCCGACTATCAGTTACTAAATTATGGGACTAACGGCGCTGTGAGCGGTTCCTTCAGAGACCCTGGCACCATGCACTCCGGGTCTTTCGGCTACAACTACAATGGCATGGACCTAACCGTGAACCGCACCAACACCGGCAGCCACTTCGGTGCCGTGAGAGAGGATGCCCGGGGATTCGCGCCGGACGCCCGGTACAGACAGACGCCCAACTGCTCGCTCTCATCTCCAGATCCGGTGCCGCCGTCGTGCGCCACGGCCAGCCGGGAGCCGCTGGAACTAAAAAGCTCCTCTCCTCCGTCTGACCGGAGCACGACCTCGAGCGGCAACAATATCAACAAAAGCAACAACGCTCATTTCACGGAGATAGAGGACGCCACCGTCGCCTCTGAGACCGAGGATGGCGCGCACAGCAGCGGCGGCTCCAGCACGGCACCGCGGGCGCAGCAGCAGCAGCAGCAGCAGCAGCAGCAGCAGCAGCACCAGGACCCCAATGCCACCTCCTCCACTCCCTCATCAAATGATTGCCAATCGCCGCAAATATTCCCCTGGATGCGGAAACTGCACATAAGCCATGGTATATTTACACATCTAATAATATTTAGTTTTGAAGGATGTCACGCTGACGGTGTGTCATAAATCTGTCAAGTGTTGCATGAGTGAGCAGGTCGGTGTGGATGGCTGCAAAAAAAGGGCAGTATTTTGTAAAGTGTGTATGGGATTATTTGCTTTCGGCGGGGTTGAGGTGAACAGCCGCCGGAGCCTGCAGACAGGATGGGCTGTGAAAATGTGGATCTGGGCTTTGTGTTGTTGTTTCTTTCTTTCTTTTTTATGTTGTAATGTGGGCAAAAAAAAGAGAAAAGAAACTGCAGACAGGCTGTCGGCGAGAGCTCGAGACGAGAAAAGGGCAACAATAAGCGTGGAGTGTCGTTGTGTGTCGTGTTTTTTTTTTTTTTGGTTGCATGCTTCCTCCTCTGCATCAGCTCATTTCATGTCGTGACCCCTCTCTTGTCCATCACACATCCTCATGCAAACAAACAAACAAAAAAAAAACAAGTCTTGCAAATCAAATCAACCCCTCCTCTTCCTCCAACCTCCTTCCTCTGTTCTTGTTGTTCAGTGCAGTTGCTAATTTTTCTGGAATTCTCTGTAAAATTGTAGATATGACTGGACCTGATGGGAAAAGGGCCCGAACTGCGTACACCCGCTACCAGACGCTAGAGCTGGAGAAAGAGTTTCACTTCAATAGGTACCTAACCAGACGGCGGAGGATAGAGATAGCCCACGCCCTGTGTCTTTCCGAAAGACAGATCAAAATCTGGTTTCAGAACCGCAGGATGAAGTGGAAGAAGGACAATAAACTGAAAAGCATGAGTCTTGTAACAGGAGGCAGCGCCTTCCACAACTAAATAACTTTTTCTTGGGGAGGGGAGAAGAGTTAAAAATAATATTAATGATGAAAAAAAAGAAAGAAAGAAAGAAGAAAAAAAGAAATCCATGAGTACTGTAAAGCTATTGACAGCGCAGCACCTTCCAGCATGCTATTGTGATAGAAAAAGAAGTATTCTGTGGTCTTAAAATGCCATTTTTAGTTGACTGTTGTTGTACTATGATAGCTTAGATGTCCGACTTGGAAAAATACGATGTAAATATTATTGGGGGTATTAATTGTCC
>JAPZDY010000014.1:901262-916945 GCA_029783645.1 Ctenochaetus hawaiiensis | reverse complement strand
AAGTGGTGCAAGATAGACAATAAATAATGAGGGTTAAAAGAAACCATAAAGCATCACAACACTATTTTAAATTGCATGAGTTATTTTTAAAAAGAATTAAAATCTCCTTAAACATTTTTCTATGCAGCCTTAGTTTTAACGCAATTAATGAGGTGATATATTGCCAAGTCAGCTCTAAAATTAAATGTAAATGAGAGAAATTGTATTTACTTTGCGATTAAATAAGTAAAACGAGTCAAACTTAATGCGAGGAACCATTTTAAAATCAACTCTCACATAGAAATGAACGCAGTCTCGTAAATTTATTTGTTTTGATTAACTAAATAAAACTGATGTCACCTTGAACGCTTTTTGGAGGCCAGATTACGGTGTCATGGACGCTCAACATCTGGCAGATTGTGTGTAAATCCAGTTCTCTGCTGCAGCTGCTGTTCTGAGCGGATGCAACGCAGCTGTTCTGCCAGCAGAGGGCGCCTCAGACCGACAGGGCGGATGATGGATGACTTTTTTTCCCCCCTTTTCACTGCTCGTGCTCTTATGAAGGAGGGCATGTAGGTTACAGAGCAGAAGACAGAAAAAACCAGAGTCACTGCGAGCATGTTTATTAGTTATCTCTCCGGGTCTGAGTGGAAAGAATAAACCTTTTAATCCCGGACACTTTGAGCCGAGAGAGAAACTCTGAAAACATCAGGCTCGATTCGAGAAAAGTCAGCTTGAGACTGTTGATCATCAGACCGAGCTGCTGTTTTTTTCTTTTACTGTTATTCTGAAAGGCATTAGTTCAAGTACTGCAGCTAAACATATCCTGAGTATTTTCATTTTGTGTTACCCGAGTCTCATGTGCTTCATCCCAGAGGTTAATCTGATACTTCTTTTTATATATTTGAGTCTATAATCAGTTTATTTTCAAGTATCTAACATAAAAATGAGGTTGCTTTTTACAGCTTACATGTAATTAAAGATTAAATAAATGGCTGCAAACCTTTTTAAGCCCCCGACCTTTTACAAAAGGGTTGTCATCCTCCAAAAATTAAAATAAATATTAGCAGCCTCACTAAAGAAACTTCACGTCTAAACAACTCAAATGTATTTTTTAAAATATTGTTCAAACTTTACATTACTTCACATTGGAGAAATGTCCTAATAACTAACAAAAAACTTGATACCAGAACTTTTTTCTTTTCTTTTTTATTTGCCATTGATCATCTCACAACCCTTTTTTATCTGCTGACCCTTCGGAGGAGTTTGACCTCTACAGCAGAAATCACTGAACTAAATGACTGTTTCTGTTTCGCTCACAGGGGCATTTTTCTGCAGAATGAGCAGATTTACTTTTGTTACTGGAAATTGTTGCCTTGTGATGGAGTATTTTTACATAATGTTGGTGGTAGATAAATAATCTGAATACTTTCTTCACCTCTGTGAATCTGAAGGGAGATCAAACCTCAAAATGCCAAAATAACTTAATAACTTACCTTAATAACTTAACATGGCCACTGAATGTACAGATGTTACATCACTACTATCAATGTTCACAATGTGACTTTAAAATGTTTGATTTCTAATATGACATATTAAGATTATGAAAGCCTTAACATAAGGAACCTGTCCAAAGCTTTGTAGGTAAAATGGTAAATTGTATATAAAGTTTTTTGACTCTCAATTAACAACTTAATTCATAATTAATAATTCATAAACTTTTAAGCCATAAAAACAAAGTTAGCAGGTCATAACTGCAGGCTTTAAGCACTAAATCACGTTATTAATAACATATTAGTATTTATAATTGCACATTTGATGTGTTAAACTACTTTATTAATTACTTATCTGCATGTTTAACTGCCACATCGGTGATTAAACCCTTTATTAATGACTTACTAACATTTATAATTACAGATTTAATATCTCCGATGGATAACCAATATTAACAAATAAAGAAGGGACAAAAATCAGGCAGCTGAATTTTTCACAACCTGGAAACCCGGAATTTGTTCTTATTTATGCTTGAAACGATCCTACATGATTAACTATCCATTAATAAAGCCGTTAACATGAAGTTATAAACATTTATAAAAGCGTTTAGAGACAAGATGGCGCGTAAAATGCTTTAGATATTTTTAAATCTTATTAGTAAATGAACAAACTGCAGCTTCTGCCCACGTGCACGCACGTGCTGACGACCTGTCATCTATATAAACCCTGTAGATCCGAATTTGTGTACATAAAAGAGCAGCCACAAGTTCGCGTCTTGGGGAGTATGTAGGTGATGACACTTCACCATGAGAGGCACGAACATCATTCAAACACAGAGAAACACGTGTTGCTTCATGTAGATCTCTTTTTTCAAACCTTTGGTGCCAACAATATAAATTTAATGCAAATAACAGCTCTCTGTTTGTGTTTAAGGCTCTCTGAGCTGGTAAAATGTGTTAAAGAGTGTTTTTGTGAAGTGTTTCTGTCTGAGCGGAGTTTTTACGCACAGAGCTGCAGGCCAGACTTCATAAGCGCCTTTGAGTGTTTTTCTCTCTCTCTTTTTTCCCCCTTTAGCTGAACATTTTATGGCGAATATGACATCTGTGAAAGTTTTCAGGACAGGCCTTCAATGTGGCCCATTGTTCGGCTCATCATTTATCTTCTTTTCACTGCACTGTCTGTAGTCAAGGAGGAGTTTTAGCTTGCAGTGAGGAGGACCTCAACAAACAGCCCCAACACACCGCCGGCACACTGGACCGGGAATCTGCCCTGGTGAGGAGATGGGACCCCAAACAGAGAAGTAAGTTTACCAAACATGTGTTTTTACTGTGTTTAGACGTGCAGAGGGAGTCAGAGTGAGAGTCTGGGGTTGATCTGAAGGAAACATCACTTAGACAGCAGAAAAACGGTGAATAACAGGTTTATAAAGCAACATAATGTGGTTATAAGCTGGTGTAAGGACAGTTTTAAGTGTTTGTAATCGTTGTTAGCAATTATGACTCCAATGAAGACATATTTCACTGTATAGCAACTGTTTACCATATTATAATTAATTATCTGTTTATTTGCCAGCCTATACTGATGGCTTCCGATGAATTACGCCAACAGTTGTTGACAAATACATTAATAAACACCAACATCTGCTGATAACTGGGCCTTTTTCGTAGTGTGTTATAACTCATATATTAAATGTGTGAATTATCTTTGTGATTTTTATCTTGATTTAGCTGAAAACAATGAATTTTGCCATTTTTAAACGTGTTTTTTTGTTATTTAACTGCATATTTATTACATTTATTTAGAAATTTATGAGTCAATTTATTCGGTTGCTCCACTGCAAACGTTGCTGTGAGAGATGAAGTTGCTGCTGCTGTTGATTCAACTGTCTTTGAATTAATTCAGAGCCATAAATCGCGTCCATGTGGACACGTGGTTCCTGCAGCTAATTGACAAGAGAGGTTGCAGTGCGCTGCATTTGTCAGCAGGCCTGCAGACTGAGTGGAGGGGTCGGTGGTGGTGGTGGTGGTGGAGGTGTTTGTGTGGGGTGAGGAGGAGGGTGTGTGTGTGTGTATATGTGTGTGTGCACGTGTCCATCACAGATCAGACAGGCAGCATGGAGGCTGTGGAGCTCGCCGTGGTGATGAAGATGGGACGTAAAGTGCAGCTCAGGGATGTTGTCATATCTGAATGATAACACTCACTGCAGGCCACAGGGATCAAATATGAATTCATATTTATGCTGCATGTCTCCGTTCAGCTCACTGACTTATCATGTCGGCCCATCTGCATGCACCCCCCCCCCCCAACCCCCCCTTCCTCGTGCAGCCTCCTCTTCTTCTCTGTCTGCCTCATATATCACAGGACGGTTTAGACTTTTTTTTAAAGACGGCGCACTTACCACTGATTTTCTTTGTATTTATATGGCGCTTTTTATAGCGCTATATGTGCTGTGAGTGAGATTTATGGCGCACACACACACAAACACACACACACACACACAGCCCAACAGTTACCAGCTTATTAGGTTCATCTATGTGTCCTCGCTGATGTGCAGTAATTTGGGGAGGACAAAATATTAGAAACACCTCTGGGAATAAGACAAGAACAATTCCTCCATTAGCTGGAAAAAGCAGAGCTTCTCCTCACATCTCACGGCCTTCATGTGAGTTAGCTGTCATTCTTATTTCACTCCATGATAACTCTGGAAACTACATTTGGCTGAGACTTTCTGAATATGTTCATTTGGTCAAGTGCTGAGACTTATTTTTATGCTTTTTTCCAGGTTAATAATAAATCCTCAGCTCTGGTGCGTTGGATTGCATTAGCATTAGCCTTGTGTTCCCAATAAACTGGCAACTAAGTGCACATGCACATATTTATATATTTTATGTGAAGCTGCAGACATTTCACTCAACTTTTAAATTAAACTCAATAAGCTTCCTCATGCAGAAGCTTTGAAACAAGAAGCTTGTATAACTTTATTTTTCAGATCTGCTCACTTATTTAAATGATCTTTGGGTGACACGCACGGCTCACAGATCAAAGGGGATCTCTTTTGCATTAATTGGCTCTATTCTCAGTTAAATATTACCTTTCAGAGCCAATCAGAGCGATCGAGCCAAACGTGAAGATGGGAGATCAAAGAGCCGCCAATCGATCTCGTGCAGCCGTCTGACGGTCACCATGTAAACCGAACGGGGCCTCGTGACGCCCCAAACTTCCACATGGAGACTTTTTAATGGAGGCTGCTGCTGCTGCTGCTGCTGCTGACCACTGTCTGCCTCCCCTTTAGTGCTTTCAAATGACTCCATCGGATCACTCATTTAAATTAGAAAAGGAGGAAAAAAATCTCATTACATACACGAGACGTAATGCACTTTGTATGTGAGTGTAAAAAAAAAAAAAAAGCCAGACTAAACTGATAGCTTTCTTTGCTGGAGTAATATATGGCGTCTCTGGCATCGCTCCTAAAGGGGATGTTTGAATTTATTATTACAGGGCTGGACAAGTTCCCAGGACTGTTTAAGCCGAATAGAGATGTAGCTGCTTGTATATTCATATAAGTGTGATTTCTGGGCTGGAAGCGCAGCTCGAGTGTTTTAGAAATAAAACGTTAAAAACTTGCAGCTTTTGGGCTCATTTCAACGCGCGCCGCTGGCGGTGGGAGGCGTCCTCTTAACAGACCATTTTCCATCTCTAAATGCACTTAAAATGGGGTTCACTGTCAAAATATTTCAGATTTTCCTGGCCTCTTCGGAGCCACCTTAATGTTTTTGGATTTTCATTGTGCTGCTAATTGCCATATAGATGTAGAGGCAGTCAATTTGCCATAGAAAGGCGTAAAAAAAGCAGCCATGTCTTATCTTTATCGCAGGGGCTATTACCATATATGAAACTGAGCTTGCATGATCAGCAGAAAGGGCTTCTTTTTCCCCACACACACACACACTCATCCACACCCA
This sequence comes from Ctenochaetus hawaiiensis, assembly GCA_029783645.1. Classification (NCBI taxonomy): domain Eukaryota; kingdom Metazoa; phylum Chordata; class Actinopteri; order Acanthuriformes; family Acanthuridae; genus Ctenochaetus; species Ctenochaetus hawaiiensis. The sequence goes on along the minus strand of JAPZDY010000014.1, from coordinate 911,510 downwards.
CACACACACGCTGACATTGTGTGCAGAAATGCTATGCAGGGCGGTGTGAGCTGCAGAAACACTGTCCACTCTGCTTTCACCCCGCCGGCATGCAAAGCCACCGTCACAGCATCTAATGCGAGAGCCGCTTTCTCTGCAGGGATTATTCTAATCTGGGAGCTTTTCCAAAGAGGTGAGAGGGAAGCCGGTGTGTTTGTTTCCGCCAGGATCGTTTCAGTGCGGGATGAATGTAGGTTGTGAAGGTAAGGCAGCCGGGGTGTTGTGCCGCGGACTGGGTTATGTGTCTTTATGATTTACGAGCCTGACTCCAGCCGCGGTTCAACCAGAGTTCATAAAGCTGCATGCCTCCAGAGTTATTCTCTCTCTCGCTGCTTCTTTTTCTGCCTCCTTAAAACTGCTGCTTTATAATCCAGCTCTGTTTAATTTCAGAGGAATAAAATTTCATTAGGATTCGGGTGAAAAGATGGTTTTTCTTTTTATGGCGTTTGGTTTCAGCTCAGGCCACAAAAACAGCTGCAGCGCACAAAGGACTCCTGTGTTATTTTGTGTTGTTTGATTGATGAGATTTCTAGTAGATTTTGATATAACATTTAATTTTTCTCCCTGAAAATGAGGGAGACAGGATTATCCATTAGCTGAATAAAGCCTGTTATTTATTTACAGTCAGGGGCCTGATGTATTTCCAGGAAACACACTATTGAAGAAAAAATAAAAAAAGGAATGCATTTACTTTTATAGTTATATTAAATGTATTTTCTTTTTACGGGCCTGTAAATGCTTGGATGTCTGTGTGGAGACTAATATGATTGTTTGCCATTTGTTCTTGTTGTTATTGTTCGTGTTTCAGTTTTTCCTTTTTTTTTAAAGACAAACAAAAATCACAAGAAATAACCTCGTTTTTCAAAACCTGGAATTATTATACGTCCTTTGTTCTGGCTGTGATAATGAAAAAGAGAATGAGCCCGTTGAAGGCCAGTGAGGTTTACACACACTGATGGTGAGGTGAAACAAAGGGGAAATTATTTCATCTCTGCACAGATTCCTCAAAGATTAGCCTCGGATTTGTGTTTTTCCAGACAGTTTATTTCCACCAATCTCTTCATTTTCCGTCGCCTCTTTGGCCAAGAGAGGCTTGCTATTCATGTCAGCATACTATTGAGTTGATAAGATGGATCATGTGGTCTCCTCCCTGATTCTGTCTCCCTCTTTTTCTCTGGATCCTCTCAGGCCAGAAGCCCAGGGCTCTCTGGAAACCTGCCATGTGACATTTGGCTGCCAGCGCTCCGTCAGAAGGTCAAAGGGGGCCTCGGTGCACATTTCGTGGAAATGCAGAAAAGCGGAGCTGCGAACAACATCCAGCAGCACGACCTCCTCAGCGACTCTTTGCGTGATCTCAGCGGGTTTGGCTGCACTCATCAAGCCGCCGCAGCCGCACACCAACAACTGGCGCAAGTGGAGGCGTTCGAGCGCACGTTTCCACGGAGGTCAAAACAGCAAAACCCCAAGTTTCCAATGAGCAAAAAGATTTTCCCTTGGATGAAAGAGTCCAGACACTCAGATCAGAAACACGACAGGAGAATCGCAGGTCTGTATGACATAAAAAAAACAGACAGCAATTGTCTTCAAATGAGGCCTTTTCATTTATGCTCCCTTTAATGAGCTCTTATACAGTTAATGGAGGAAATTAGCATCTATTTTCTCCTTTTCCGGTTCAAAAGGTCAGGAAGCTAAATGAAGCTACAGTCAAGCATGAAGCTGGAGGATAAACACACCTTGACTCACATCATTTATTAGATGTCAAAGAGACAAACAAGTGCGTCCCAGCAACAAAAACAAAATGACAAATGACCCGGACAGGCGAAGTTAAAGAGGAAGGGGAGAGAAAATGAACTCAGGAAAACAAGTCCATAAAAATGGAGCTGAGTAGAGTTTAAGTCACCTTTTATGAGACCTTTTTAACAAACTGAAGGAATTTTTTTAATCTAAGAGAGGAATTTTGCCTCACATGCCTGCAGGCCTGCACAAATTATAGACTTTGAATTTTGATTTAAAATGAAGAAAAACTCTAAATATCTGCTAATATCTACTTATTGACTTAATGTAGTTAATAACCCTTCAAAAAATGTCAAAAATTACAAAAAACTACTTTCTCATTTAGTTTTGAAATATCCTCCACTGAGTCCACATCAGTACGATGAGCCTGTAACACAAAAACCCTGTGAAAACACAACCTGACTTACATGTAAACAACATTATATGGTCTGTTTTAGGGTGTTTTTGTTTGTGTTTATTATCTTTCTGCATTTTAACTATTTTTTCAAATTTAACTAATTAACCAACTTTAATTAATCTCTATTTAATTCGGGTTTAGTTGCTTTCTTTTAGGAGTTTTTAAATTAAGTAAATTGTTTTATATTTTACCCTTTAGCTATACGTGGGTAAAGCTGGGGGCTATTTACACTCGTTTTATTTTCAGGAAGTTATTTCAAGAAAAAAATAAAATATTTTTAAATCAAACGCTATAAAAAGAGTTGTTCATTTAACTTTAAATTTTAAACAGCTCAGATTGGCTGAACGTGCCTTTTTGCAGCAACAGTTTTAACTGTAATAGTTAAGAGCGATTTGGTCAAAATAACATCAAGAGAGTCAATAAATAAAACAAAAGTGACAGGAAACAAGATACAAACTCAGCAAGGAGGGAAAAGATAGAAAAAGCAAAGAGAAAACAATGGAGAAGCCTCACATTTACCGCCCTCATCAAGCCACAACCTGCACGACCTTCCTTTATTCTGTTTTTGTGTCCACAGACTGCACCGAGAGGTGTCCAAGCGCGACCCCGGCCTCCAAGAGGACGCGCACCGCGTACACGAGCGCGCAACTGGTGGAGCTGGAGAAGGAGTTCCACTTCAGCCGCTACCTGTGCAGGCCGCGGCGGGTGGAGATGGCCAGCCTGCTCAACCTCCAGGAGAGGCAGATCAAGATCTGGTTCCAGAACCGGAGGATGAAGCAGAAGAAGGACGAGAGGGTGCAGGGCCTCAGCACGAGCACCAACACCTCCTCCGCCTCACCGCCGTCCTCCCCCTCCGCCCCGGGCAGCCCCACTCTGTCGAGCCTGGGTTATGTCCATCTGGGAGGGGATTACCAGCCGGCCTCTCCTCCTCCTCTCACGTCCCAACAACAGCAGACCCAGCCGGCGTACCCGGCAGAATACTCCAAGTATCCAGCTCCAGGCTTCACGCACGGCCCGCAGTTTAACGTGCAGTACAACACGCACAGCAGCTCACACACACCAGACCCAAATGTGGATCTTAACGGGTCATATTACTCAGAGAGCTGCACTCAGGACAGAATCATGCAAGCTCCAAAACTGACACATCTGTAGCAGGAAAAAATGTGAATTTCTCGTCTCTCCACAAAAAAACTGTCTCTTTAATTAGAAGAAGACTTCACAGATCCGCCCTGATGCATGTTCTTTTGTTATTTATTCACTAGACTACGGAATCTATATTATTTATTTGTATTTTTGCATATTTATTTATCTTGTGCTTTTTATATTTATTGTTGTGTTAACTTATAGGCACTGGATTCATTCTCTGATCATTTTTCAGACATAAGGAAATGCTGTAATCCAGCCCTGTTAAATTAAAATGTTCCCTGTTGTTTCTGCAGCTACATAAATAAACACAATTTGTTGAGATTTCCCCAGCAGACTCTCCAGAGTAAATATTCCCCAAAGAGCCACAAAAAAAGGCCACTGTAATGCAGCCAAAAAGCTGGGAAAAAAATGGCAATTTTCCCTTTTTTTGATTAAGGCTAATTAGCACTTGAGGTGTATAACATCACATTAACTCTCAATTACGGATGAGTGTGGACGTGATAGGTTCTGCAAGATATTACATTATAGTCTTAGTGTTAAAAAAGAGGCCAGAGGAGAAAAAAAAAACCCTGTATGGTCCTTAAACGTGTCTTTGTTCTTTTATGGGCAAAGTGGGCCACACAAGCTGTCAATCTTTAAAAAGAGCGCATGATGGATCACTGAGTCCACCGCGCTGCTCTGAGCCTCGGTCTGTCTGCGGGACTCAGCCCGTCCAAAGGCCGCAGAGATGTTTGGGAATGAGCCAGTAAACCTTTGACCAAATTCAGATTTAGATTAATTTATAGCAAAATTCCAATGTGGACGCTTTCATCTGAAAAACAATCGAAGAAAGAGAAAACAAGGACGAATCACTGGCGCACATTAGAAAAAAATCTCGAATTGCATAAGCGACAAATATAAAAAAGGCATTTTTATACTGAAAAAATTCACTTTTATATTAGAAATAATTCCCAGACTTTATTATTTAACATAATTTCTTGTGTTTGCCTTGACTTTTTTTTCAAAACAAAAATTTTTTAGCATATGCTGTAACTTTTGACATCTTAAAAAGTTACTTTATAATATTTGACATATTTTCTATACTTTCGAAGTCCTTATAATAAGATTTATCATACCAAATGAACATTATTGTCTTTATTATGTGATTTCATGATTGTAAATCTTGTCGAAGGTTGCACATATTCACACACACTGTCATTATTTTTAAAATTTGTCGTTAATTTGTCATTTTTTGAGCTTTTTCAGCGCTGCAGCCTGAAAATGTGTCCTGATGTTTGTGTTCTTATCAGATGGATGAGCGAGTTTGATTGAAGCATTTGTCATGTAAATGCGAGCCGTTTGATGGACGAGCCTGCAGACTTGACAGAGTGCTGTAGGTCCTTTGCCATTGGCGTTTAGCGGGTCACATGGTGTGTCAGGAAGGTGATATGAGGGTGGAAGGCAGTTTTACAGCTTTGACATACTACCTAGAAGGTTAGGGCAAAGGGAGCACCGATTAATGACTGTCCGGCCGTGATCAGTTCTGAACAAACAAAAGGCCCGGGTCCAGGATGAACTCCTACTTAGACTATCCCGTGTGCAACAGGGGAACGAATGTTTTCAGTGCCAAGGCCGGATACCACAATTTGAACCATGGATATATGCCGTCCAACTCGTGCGCAACAAGTGATAATTACGCACCGGACGGGCGCCTGGTTGCTGCAACGTCTGCGCCACACCAGACCACGAGCCTGCCCCTGCACCACCAAACACACGTCAACCTGGACCTGCAGTTCGCAACACCGGGGAACTCCATGTACGGGTCACCTCTGGAGTATGGACACCACCAGTACGGCCTCGCGCCCGAGCAGGACCGGAGCTACATTCACGCGCAGGTTTCACCCCTCGGAACAAACATGGCTCCTTACACCGGGGACAGCTGTGGGCCTGGAGTTGCAACCGGCAGCCAGTATCTGCATTTTGGCAACGGGGATCAGAGGCAGCAAGAATATCCAGAGAGTGTTTACACGAGGTTGCCGCCCCAGTGCAGGGAGAAGGATTTGGACCATGTGGAGGAAACTTCCAAAACATTCGACTGGATGAAAGTGAAGAGGAATCCACCGAAAACAGGTTCGTTCATCGTTAGATTTGAGTATCAGAGCTCGAGGAGCAATTAAGAGAATGAGACCTGCGGGGGCAACACTGACGCACAGTGCGTAAAGACGCAACTCAGCTGAGACAAAGAAGCTTAAGTGTTTTAAACTGTTCTCAACGTTTTAATTTAAGACTAATTTTTTTTTTAATATTCATTCTCACATCTACACTCCCATTCACATCCAACCACCGTGCTTCAGTCCCATGACATTTTTTATGTTTCTCTCCATCATCATTCATTCATTTTCTCTCCACAGCCGTCCTGTCGGAGTTCGGGGTTCCGGGTCAGCACAACGTGATCCGAACCAATTTCACCACCAAGCAGCTAACAGAGCTGGAGAAAGAGTTCCACTTCAACAAGTACCTGACGCGGGCGCGCAGGGTAGAGGTCGCCGCCAGTCTGGAGCTCAACGAGACGCAGGTAAAAATCTGGTTCCAGAACCGCAGGATGAAGCAGAAGAAACGCGAGAAACTGGGCTGCGTTTTGGGCAACACACCGGCACCCGCGGAGAAACACACCGGCCCTGACACCCCTCCAAAGGCGAAGGGGAAAGACTGTGACCCATGATGTGACTTCAGAAAACATATGAGGGCCTGAGCAGCTTCTCCACTTCTTCCCCTCAGTCGCACCATTCCAGAAAAACTGTGAAAAACGCATGTGGACTTGTGAAGTTTATACAGGGTGTCTGCCTTTGTGCTTTAAATACACTGATGTCTGAACTGGATGAAACTTCTGAAAGTGTTTTTTCATCCGTTCTTTTGTTTGAAACCTTCCCTTCATAGGCCCATGCAATGTCGTTTTGTGTTGGAGCACTGAAGTACTCAGTGTCACTGTTTGCACTATTTATTTACAGGGTTTTTTTCAACAATTGTTGAGATGATTTAGCTTAATAAAGTTTATAAAGTGGCAAAATAATTGTGTATTTGCTGTTTACATGAAAAGAAAATGTTAAAACTGTAACAATCCTTGTTATTTCTAATGAGTCCAATCAAACTTATGCTTTTGTTACCGAATTTGCTCCCTTTGACAAAATATTTTTGTCCTATTTTTAAAAAATATATATAATAAATCGTTCTAAATATAAATGCTTTGAATTGCATTGCAGATTCTTTACTTCCATTAATAGTCTCACCAAAGTTCCCTTGCATAATGTGACATGAGGAATCTTTCACAACACATGGGGTGGTTCCCAGTGACCTTTTCACCTCCAAATACCTCCAGGGGCTCTAAACATGACAACAAACTCCAGGGAACCAGGTCTCACCCTTGATTTGTTACCCAAATTCTGCTTGGATACAGCTGACACAGATCGCAATGACATCCACTTGTATTTTTACATTATTTCAGCTAATTTCTTTTTTTATTGAACGCAAAAACACTTTGCTTCAAACGCGCAGCAGCCATGGTGATAATTTAACCTTTCAGTGCTCATTTTGGCTTCATCTCACACTAAACGTTTGCTCGGCCTGACCACCCCAGTTTCATCTCATGTTAAAAGGGCAGCAGTTTCAATATTTGCACTGAGTGTGAGGTTTGCACACACACACACACACACACACACACACACACACACACACACACACTATCTGACCCAGCAGCACTGGCCTGTTGGTGCCCTTCTCTCCTCACGCTGAGGTTCACGCAGAGTTCAGGCACAAATGAATGCAGAGTCAATCTGTCAAGACACCAGAGTGGCTTGGAGAAGTCAACTCCAGGCCTCTCATGCTTCACTTTTTTTTTTTTTTTTGCAGGTATTGCTTTTAATATTCAGATTGAAGAAATTATTAGACGTTCAGTTAATGTTCTAGTTTGTATGAAGCCTAAGTTCGGGGGTGTCTGGAAAAAAATGTTTCCAGGAAATGGAAATCAGCTCTCATTTGAAATATATCCGCATGAGTATGCAGTTCTCTCACAACTATATTAAAAATTAATACAGTTCCACTAATAGAAGTTACAGTTGAAATACCATACGGCCCATTACTGTAAATTAGAAAAGGGCTGAGAGGTTTGTTGTCATGCGTTTCTTTGGAAGACAAAAGCTTCCTTTTCAGATGAGTCACAAGGCCAAGGACTGGGGAGGTGACAATCGATATGGTGAATAGTGACAGATTCAACAATAAAAAAACGGGGACGGTGCAGAAAACAAGTGTGGGACTTCATTCCAGAGGTGTGATCCTTGCCATCTCTGTTGGTAATACCTCAGCGCTCCCAGCGGGCTCTCCATCTGGAGGTGTCAGAGTCGGTGCGGCAGCCAACACCACGGAGACAGATGTTCAGCTGGGTGGAGAGGAGGAGGATGTTTTTCACCTTCGGATCAGCGCAGCCCTCCCTGAATTTCTGCCGGAGAATGTAGGGCAAGGAGGGAAGAGGAGCAGAAAATGGTTAATGAACGCTCAGATCCTATACGGTCACAAAAATAATCAAAAACTCCGCGGCGTGAACACCTGACTGCACAAACATGAGGTCTATTGATAGATACAGCAGCCAAACTCTTTCTTCTCAGATATCTTACACATCTTTAGCTGCCCCCCTCCCACCCCCTACACCCGCCCCTGCACTTTGTTTGAGGTCAACCCAGTGCTGTTTGTACCCCATGCTGCTTGCAGTTGTTGCAGGCTCTTTTACAAGTCTATTGCCAGGCTCACATCCTTGGTTTTCTACCAGTTCCTCTGTCGCATGTCACTCTGCAGGGTCCCGCAGCTTCAAAGGGAAACTAGATACAGTATTCATGGGCAAACAGGGGGGGTTGGTCATCTCAGAGATACCACAGAGGAGTCATTTTTATTGGCAGATATCAAACACAGCTATTTAGGTTAACGCCATTTATCTGTCACGAATACAGTAAAGACACCGGAGAGATGACAAGACGCGGTGATGAATGAAGCTGTGAGGGAGCATCTGCTGAAGTGCAAGAGAGAGATTTCTGCTAAAAAGGAGCCATATTGGCAATTTTTATAAAATAAAACAGATCAGAACCTTTTTTAGGATCAGAATGATGAAGTCATATATCCATCACTGTCACTTGGTGTTTTATTACCAACAACAAACCTTTATTAAGATGGAGAAAGGCATTTCATGGCTGAACAAAGAAATACTATTAAATAAGAAATAAGGCTCCATTTCATGATTATATTCATTATCAATTAATTTGCAGATTACATTCTCAATTAATCCTCGATCCTAATTTCCCAGAGCAAAAGTTAATGTCATCAAATGTCTTGTTTGTTTGACAAAAAGTCTAAAATATATTCAGTTAATTCTGATGTTTGACAACTAAAGCTCTGAGGCACATTTGAGAAGCTGGAACCGCTAATTGTTTGACGTTTAGTAAAATTAATAATTTAAATGAAAACAATTCTTTTATGGCCCTTTTTAAGACGCTGTTGTAGTGTTGAGAAAAAGACGCAAAAAGAAATTGTGAATGTGATTTTAACTTTTCAGATTTTAAGTCAAATTAAGTTCATTTCCACAGTTTCTGCCCTGTTTTTCTTCTCTGAGGCCTGGTGGAGAGAAGTGCTGCCTGGTTATGAATGGCACACTCTCTTCTCCCTTTGTTATGGCACTGAGGCTCTTTTTAGCCCAGGCTGGGAGATTCTTGACAACCATCCCCCATCCGAGTCAGGCTCTATTGGATCTGGAAGCGCCGGCCGGCCTGAAGCCCCAGCCTCCTGGGCCCCTCTGTGGCTGCATCCTTTCCCCACTCCATCAGCATAGTAACTGAGAGAGACAAGTGACTTGGCCAGGGTTAACGTCTTAATACTCCCTGGGATTGCCTCCAGGATCCAAATGGCTACCCCTAATAGTTTTCCTCCTCTGTGTGCCTGTCAGACCGCCATGACTATATGCCGTAAGAAAAACAAGACTAGCTGAGAGGCAGAGTAACGAAGCAGCACAATGAAATAATGAGGGGTGGTGAGGAAGGATGGAGCCGCCATGAAAGCTTTGGTGTAAAGATACGGGTCGGAAGCGATGCTCGCCGCTCAGACGCTGATGAGCCCCCGCATGGATACTTTGCATGGAGAGCCTGCACACTTGAAATTAGACCGGCTTCTTCCTTTAGAGCCCAGGAGGGGAAAACCAGAACTCAATCAGTGACATGGTTCAAAGCGGCCAATTCGATGCTGCCAGGAGGTTGAGAAATGCAAGGTGACAGTTCATTTTACCAGTGACAGTGTGTCGGTCTCGCTTGCTGGTTCCCCAGTCAATTCCCAGCGAGCAGTGAAGGTTGAGCGTTGCTGGAGACAGACAGCAGCTCCCCCTCCTCTTCCTCGCCACCGCCACTCTCTCATCGACCCTGCTCTGCTTTGTATTCCAATTAACTGGACAGAGGGAGAGGCGGCGGCGTGCAGGATCACAGGCAGACACATTCTTCTGTCGTCCTTCCAGCCTCTCAGTCCCACCACTATCAATAGTGCTGTGCTTCCCTTTCCCCTTCCTTCCCTTCCCTTTCCCTCTGTCCTCCGCTCATGACAAGGGCCAGTTGTTCCAGGGGGATAATTCATAGATTCTTCTTTAACAACCGCCTCTAGGGACAATGTCTTGGTAATGAAAAATAGGTCCCTCTCATGCATTCATACATCACATGTAATAGAGGCATGTAATCACTCAGTCGAGTCAACGCACAGCGAGCTGTAACTGCTATCCTTAACAGACACCTCAAATAATGCTGAATTAATATTTTGAAATGGCTCATATATCCTAACATAATACAATTTGAATGATTTTACATTCAATGCTC
>JAPZDY010000014.1:868558-879051 GCA_029783645.1 Ctenochaetus hawaiiensis | reverse complement strand
CTATATGTAAAGTGTCTTGAGACAACTTTGTTGTGATTTGACGCTATATAAATAAAATTGAATTGAATTGAATCGAAAATATTTATAAACCTTAAGTGTGATCATGTTTAAATAAATAAATGTTAACAATATCCTATTGATCCTACACATTTGTATATATTTATATATTGTAAAATAATTCTTGCAAGAGCAAACTGAATATGAGGTTTTTGTGTCTTTATTAAAAAATATAGATAAGGCTATGTTTTGATATGATAAACTCAAAGCCATCACAAAAGAGAACATTTCTATTTTCCACTTTCTTTCCTAATCAGACAGCTGATCTGTTCCTCAGAAACTAAAAAAATACGTGTAAATGCACCTTTAGATGTGATGATAATTGCAGTTTTATCGCTGCTCTTTGCCACCAGTTCACTGCCAACAGTCCTCAAGAAGCTGCAGAATGGGTGGATCAAATCAGGATCGTTCTGAGAGGTACGCAGCATTTCCTTTTACATCCTGTATCTTGTTTATGTGCAGGAGCTTTTCCTGCTTCCTGCTGTTTTAGATTTTTTTATTTTGTTTGTCCTTATTTGAATCGAATGTTTAAGGATGCAGGATTCTGTTTTTTCAGATCATAAAATCCCTCTGCATCAAATATGTATTAGACTTTATGAATAAAATTAACTTAATGCTTGCAGAGACACAAAGGTTAAACTGAAAATACAGGTCAGACGGAAAAAAACCTTCTAGCCTTCTGTTTTTAAAATTTTCTGTGAAAGTTTTTGCTCATTTTTTTTTTCCGAGGGCCAGAAAGGTCAGAAGGGAAACGGAGCCTTTTATCATCTCTGACTCAGATGAAAACCACCCGATCCATCACTAAGACGAACACACGAGTCCTGAGTCTCCTCATTCCACATGTCACCCGCCATGTCATGTGCACCATCATGTAGCTCTAGTTCTCCTCCACCTCCCCCCCCACCCACCAGCCACTCCTCCCCTAACCCTCCTACCGAATTCCAACTTACAGGAAATTGATTGGTAGACGTTCTGGTTATCCTCCAGTGACATTGATTTCTGCTCGGCCGCTGGTGTACGGCGGAGGACCTGATACCCTGTGTTGCATCGGCCAGTCGCCTGCAATGAGACGGCTCCTCCATCTGAGCGAGCGCTCGAGCCTGCTCTCCTCTAAAATGGGCTCAGGTCGGGCCACTGATTTGCGGGAAGTAACAGACACTCTGCAGTTTGTCTTACTTCCTCCCAGCTCTGCTTTACTACAAAATGCAGTCTGATCCACAACGTGTAGACGATTTTTTACCCTCAAACATTTACCCGAGAACAAGGCTGCCTGTCTGATCATTTCTGTCAGTTTGCCTTCATTTGATAGTGATGGGAGAGACAGGAAATGTAAGAGAAAAGAGTTCTGACACGATAAAAAATGTGAATGTGCTTTAATCACAAGGCAGAGCAGAGCGAGGCAGTTCAAAGTGCTTTTCAGAGGAAAAAACAGGCACAGGAGCAACAATCTGAGACAATAAGCAATAAAACGCAGCGTTACATCAATTAAGACAAAGTGAAATTAGATTAAAAATATTAGATAACATGAAATAACCAGAAATACAGTTATTGAAGAGCGTTAATATGTAAGCTGCTCAAAATAAAACAGTGAAAATAAAATCAATTAAAGCAGCAGAGCAGAGTTTTTAATTTTAGATTCGAAAGTGGCTGAAGGTCTGAGACACATTTGAGATCATCAGGAAGTCGGTTCAACCTTTGTGCAGCATTTTAGCTTCAAGCTGCTTCACTCTTTGACTCTCTAAGATCTGAAGCACAACACTGGGTTTATATTCTTCAAGAGATCAGAAATAAAAATGACATTTTTTAAAGTTTGTTCCAACCTGGCAGCCCAAAATTCAGATTTTAATGATAAAAATGAGTTACAGGAGAAACAAGTTAGATGTGTGCTGGACCCAAAACTAATGCTGAAAATATAAATTGGTCAGTAGTAATAGATAAGGGATCATTTAAGTCATGAATAAAGCAAAAATATCTGATGTTTGCTGAGTTTGTCCTTTCAAATGCAGGGATCATCTGCCTCTTTATATTGTACTTTAAAGGCAAATTCCAGTGTTTTTAAACCTGGGTATTCGATAAATTTAGAATTTTTCAAACTGTTTGAGCAGGTTTGAAGACAAAACAAGCAGTTAAAGACGTCACATTAAGTCGTGTTTCTTTATTTTCGGACTCAACACTTAAAATCCAAATCAAATAAGCCGTAAACTCACTAACAGACGATGAAAATGTTTGTCATTCGAAGCCTGAATTGGAGCCTGCGGCGCTCGTCAGTGCTGCTGCCTGGTGGCACGTGTCCTTGCCTGTTGTGCAGTCGGAGCCGCTCGAACATTTCTCTTACTTTACCCTTTAATGTATGTGTGTGTCTTTTGTGCTACACGGCGCTCCATCTTGACGCTAACGCTGTTGTCTCTCCTCCCTCGTAGATCTCAGCTCCACCGTCATCCCTGTGGATGATGAAGAGGAGGACGAGGAGGAGACCTATGATGACATTGAGGGGATGACCGGCCCTCCCCCACCTCGGCCCGGCGCTGCCCAGGCCTCTCAGCGCGGCGTGTGGGGAGGAGGGCAGGATACGGGGGAGGTCGACGACGAGGACGAGGATATCTACGAGGTGCTGCCAGGTACGAGGATGTGGTTACCTCGCATGCAGAGATGCACCACACACACACACACACACACACACACACACACACACACAGACAGTGAGGCTGCACACACAAACTCTCATGATACTCAGTCAGACAAATAGACACAGTCGCTCTGCCTCACACACACACACACACACACACTCCACCCCGAAGGGATTTTTTTTGCAACAAGAAATATTTGTGATGATCTCGCCTGGCTGTGAAACTCGTGTTGCCAGGTGCTTCCCCATCACCACAACACACAGACTGATCACTCATTTTCAAATCAAGCAGCACTAATAAGCCGGTCAGGACTGAAGGAGGCGGCGGCAGCGGTGGCGGTGGCTGCAGAGACAGACGAGACAGGAAGGGAAGTTTCCCCCCCCAAACTGACCGCAGATCAGCTTCCTCTGGTCTCTCTGAGAACTGTCTGTTGAGAAGCAGCGATGTTGTTGAAATCATGGAGAGCCGCGTAGCTCCGAATGCTCTGTCACAGAACGTCCAATTAGCTAATGTTGCCAGGCAACAAATAGCCCACAATTCAATCCACTAAGCAGAGTTTTGGCTAACATTGCCTAGCAACAGCAATTTAGTTGAAAGGAAGTAAAAACTGCATCTCTCCATGCTTAAAATAGTTCTTAATGTCATGTCTTTAATAGAAATTAGAGTTTGATGGAGAGTGTTACGAGACCCCAGAAGAGAGTGTGTGTGAGAGTGTGTGAGAGTGTGTGAGTTGGGTGGGGGGAGACAGTCCCATGTGTCAGGGTGGCTACAAGATCCCGAGAAGGACAAAAGGGGTGATCTGATCTTCTCAGGGCCGTCGTCCATCACTCCTTCTATTAAATAAGATACATCAAGATTCTGTTTCACTCAGTGAGTACATTACCTTTGCCAAAATCACTGGTGAGAGGGGAATCACTCTTCAGACTGTCACGCCGCCGTTCAAAGCCATCTGGGAGGAGGTACAGACCCTGACCACAGATGGCATATCGAATGACGGGCTCTTTCGTTCACTTTCTCACCCCTTCGCTTATCAATCACTCCGCACCTCGCTTTACTCACTTACTGCCTCTGCACACTGATCACACACTGCTACATTTTTTTGTTTTTAATTGTTGTTTTCATCCGTCTGGTTTGCAAACAGACGAGGAGAGAATCTTCTTTTCCTAACAAAGAGAAAAATTCTCGGATGAATTTCATTTTGACTTCTTTCTTTGCTCACTTGAGTGTTTGAGATTACCTCCCGAGAGTTGTAACTCAAGTTTAGAATTATTTTCCCTAAAGTTTGTTAAAAAACATTAAATCTGAAAAATACAGAGAATTTGCAAAAATTGCATCCTTGTCAGAAGCATCTTTCATGTGTTAGAAGCCGAACAGGCGCAGAAACGTCGAGCATCATTTTCCCTGTGATGAGCTGCCTCGGTTTCGTCAGAGCAAAAACTCGGAACGCGGCTCGGTCGCAGGCAGATTGCGGAGCGATGGTGGTATTGGCTCTGGTGCTGATGACTGATTTTATTGACTGGAAAATTAAATCACTTTGATATAGAAACCGTTGGCCCATGGCGGTGGCCTCTCGACTGAAGGATGCTCTTCTGTACAGCCGCTGAAGAGCGCTGAACAAATGTTTGAACCCAGCGCAATCCCTTTTTTTTTCTCTTCTTGGGTGGTAACAATGGCATATTTATCCACCGTGCACAGATTTATTCAAATCTAATTTCTATTTTTAAGTAAATTTAGTTTAAGAAACATGCAGCATCGTTGGTTTTGCAGGTGTGTGTTGAGAAAGAGCTGAGGAGAAACTTTGCACATCTAAACACTGAACACATGATCACAAATGTGCATGTGTATATACCCCGTGTGTGTGTGCGTGTGTGTGTGCGTGTGTGTGACCGTCGTCCTTCCTGGTCTTCCTGGAAGCGGAGGCGCAGGTTGTGCTGGAAGGTGGATAGTGTTGCTGGGTTGTGGCGTTGCTGTCAGCCTGCTGCTGTTAAGGATGGATGTGGGAGACGGAGGGCAGGCGTATCACGTTGTCACCTCTCAGACCACCGGGTGCCACGCCCCGCGGTCAATGACACGTCCGCCTCCGCCTGCCTTCAGGACGGCCTCTTTATGCTTAATTCCTGCTGCCTGGACCTCTGATAAATTTCAGCAGATCGAGGAGTTTATTCTGCTTAAAGAAAAATAGTCGTCTTGTGTCATCATCATCAGCATCAGGGATTGGCTGATGATCCATTTAATTCACTTTTTGTTTGTTTTGTTCTGTCATTATACTTTTTTACTGCACATTTGTCCCTAATGTGTTAGACAAAAGAAAAAACCCTCTGACCGTTTTCACTCGAGTCAGGTTTTTTTTTTTTATTATCATTTCGCTGTTTTTTTTCCTTCCAAATAATAAAATTAAGATGTTTGAATCTGATATCTGGTTAGAAAATGACCTCCTGTTCTTTAATGTTAAGTCAGACAAGGATAAATGTTTTGTCCACAGTATGATTTTGTTATTTTGTGTGTTTAAGATGAGGATTTCCAAGACCCGACGGATGAGAGCGGCGAGAAGAACAACAAAACAGGTCAGGACCTGATTACAGTTTTCTGCTGATAACGAGAACAAATTTCCATCTTAATAGTTCACAGTGGCAAAAGAACGCATTCCCTTTTTTATTGAAATTTGAGCTCTGCGTTTCCTCTCAGCTTGGTCATCAGATTACGCTAACTACTACCAGGGGTTATGGGACTGCCAGGCCGACGAGCCGGACGAGCTGGACTTTCAGAGAGGAGATCTCATCTACATCATTAGCAAGGTCAGCATCAGCATCAGCAGAAATAATCCAAGAAGGTTGTTTAAACTCCTCTCACAATCCCGTGGTTTCCCGTGGACGCTCCTCGCCCAGTTAGCCGAAATGGAAGATATCTGCTCTGCCGTTCGTCTCTAATGGGAACCATCTCTGATTGCACCCTTGACTCGTTGACACAATTACAGCAGCAATTACAGTAGTTTAAAATGAGTAAAATGTGACGCAGATGTGTAAAATGTGTAATTATTTGACGGTTAAACAACATCAACTCCAGTAATCACTTTGTCCTCATTTACTTTCTGAACATGCTGATATCTCCAGCATCTAAATTCCTCCGTTAGTGAGCACTTGTATCCGAGGCGCCAACAGTGGCATTGTCTTTTTTTCCCAGGGCCACTAGGGTGAAGTGCCATTCGGGGCGCTGCGTAATGGTGCTGTTGTTCATTATGGAGCCTCTATCACAGGGGTTAATTGAGTAGGCAGCCATGCGAAGCTCTTCCTTTCTGTTTGACACAAACTGCAGGTGAAGCCATCCTGCATCTCAGCTCTTTTCTCTCAATCTATTTCCTCGTGTTTTATGGCCATCTTGTAGTTACATGCAGAGCGTCTACCAGTGAAAAGCCACACTACTGGAAATCAATGGCTTGTAATTTGGGCACTTTTTACTCTGCTGCGTTCAGGGACTTGTTCCCAGGCCGTTCGCTATTGGTCGGTTTGAAATTGAATCATCTGTGTTCTGTGTTTAGGGCGAAATTATCTGAAGAGCAAAAAAGGGAGGAAGAAACTGCAGCTTGTAATTCAGCTGGTAATTATATGGTGGAGATTAAGAAATACATTTAACCACATGATTTCATGCATCTTTAATCAGCACTTAGTTGTGATTATTTGTGATATTTCAGGTGGGTTTTAGTGCAATAAAAAAAAAAAATGTCCTCGCTTTTATAGTAAATGAAAGAAGCGCAGGTTTAACAGGTGAAATGGACTTTTAATCTGAGGTTTTTTCGGCTCCTTCAGATTAATGAGATGCCAGCCTCGTCTGTTAGTGTGAGCTGGTTGAAAGAGGAAAATGTCAAAACAGCCGAGTCCATTTTTCACATAAAGATGACAAAAGCAGCGTACTTGGGGAAACAAAAGGGACTCGACTCTGTGCTAAAGATCCGCCTCGAACATCCTCAGTCCTGCCGCCGTATCACTTTTCACTGTACGGCTCGAGTTTCTGCCTCACTGAAGACCTGAAAAGCAAAGTCGGTCCGTGTTGGAAGCAAAAAGGGAAGCTTGGTCGTAGTATCTCACAATCTTAATGACACAGATTACTCTTGTTTTGTCAAGCTGTATGCTGAAGTCATAACACAGTGACAGACTAGGAGAGCGTACTCTAACTATCCTCTAATGGATTTAAAGCGAGGGCCTGGCTGTAAATTATTAAGAGGTGATCTCTGCTGGGCTTCCGCGATGTTTGGTTTTATGTGACGATGCCAACTCCACCCGTGTCCCATTTTGCTTCCTGAAAGCATCACATTTCCCCCAATGAATAGTATTATTTGGATTATAGCTTGTAATCGGCTATTTATTTTAATGAGCCCTTGGGGAGGGCTTCCCTGCGTCGTCTCGTCTCGTGCTCGCAGGCCCCCGTCGGCGTTCAGTTTTTACGGGGGGATTCCTGAGAACCCTGACCTCGATGAGTGAAATACGGGCCCTTGGCTAGAACTCAAGTCTGTCGCTTAACCGGGGACCCAGACACATGAAATGGCCGTAATAAAACCAGGGCCCATAAATTCTCTTAGAGGGTGGGAGGCCCGGTTGTCTGTGCTGTTATGTCAACACTGACCATAATTACAAGGTAATAAGGACACGCTCTAAGTGCTAAATCAATGGTGCTAACAAACTGTTATTTTTAAAGCTGGGATGTGATTGACTGCTGAAGTGCAGAATGGGATCGCCACAGGCGCGGTGTCATATGGCTGTGAACTGAGGAGAACATGCCGATTGTATAAAAGTCCCTCATCCATCATTATTGATCTCTCACTTACTGTAAAGTGGGGGCATTTTTACTGTATTTGTGTGTTTTTTCTCCCCCCTCATGTGTCTGTCTGTGTGTGTGTGTGTGTGCGTGACTGTGTATCACTGACAAAGTAAATAAATTAGGAACCTCACAACTCATATGAATCCCATTAGTTCAACAGAATTAATCTCGCACCGAAGCCGGTTTCAGCGGCGCCTGGCTCGCTCTCCGCAGAGCTGGATGGCGAAGCTCGGCGCTCTGATACATGAGGTAGAAACGCACCGTGAAATCAGTCTTGTGAGTTTTGCGCTGGCATTTCATTTCTGAGGGCTTGCATTTTTCTAATGCGCATTATGGCTTCACGCTGACGTTTTAGTGGGTGATGACGGACGGCGGTCAAAGCACCGTTCTTTGTAATATCACACACTGATTTTTTTAACTCCGTTTAAATTGTTGAGATGTTTCACACACGTTTCCGCTGCATCACAGGCTGAAACATGTTGTTATGATGTGTAGTTACAGCGTTGGATTAATTCATCACTGAGGCTAAAAGCTGCAGTTTAACGTCCCTGACGTGTAATGCCTTCATACTCTGTCGGCCACGCTGCACGATGAGGTCGCCCTGCATTCTTGCCCTCTAACTTATGTATCCAGAATCAGAAGACATGGGCTCTACAGGTCAGCTGTCACATTCCTGTATTCCCACAGGCACTCATGGAGAACGGCGGGATGGAGTGGGAAGAGATTTATGGCACAAACCCATCCAGGGTCCTTAAAACTCTGGCAAGCGCCGCTGCCACCTCTTCCTCTTTCTCTCCGTCGCCCTGCTCACCTCTCCTCCTCCATCCGCTGTCCAACCAAAACCCAGAGAGAGGGAGACGAGCCAGCCAATCGGGCGCGACTCCCAAAGCACGGCATCGCATCACATTTGGCCAAAGTGTTCAGCTGCGGCTGCTCATCAGAGACAATGAGAACATGGACACCACTGACACCTTGTGGCGGCTCTCGGCTGATTCTTGTAACAGTCGATTTTATGAAATGACAACTTAAACAAACACCAAAAGCTGATTTACAGCCTTTTAGATTCACCTGTTGCAATGAAACATCTCATATTAGTACAAATTATTACACAAGAAACAATATTAAATCTGAATTTTTTAACCAAATGTCCACTGGTGTGTCGGCCCGGCTACCTGTGAGAGTGTTTTTAGGGTCATAACAGGCTTCCTCTATGCTAATAAAGCCGGTTCGGCCCACTGGCCACAGGTCACGGCGACTGAACGCGGCTGAAGAAAAGGGGAAAGTGGGCAAACAATCTGATGAGAAAAGTCAAGCGGGAGAGACAAAGAGAGTGGATCCCTTTATTCTTTTGTGTGAACCCCGGCCCCCCTCTCCTTTCTCCTTTTCTCTGTCACACACCCATTTAAAGACCCCTGGCTGCTATTGTGGCCATAGACACCAAGACGCTATAGACAGGCAAGACATCCTATTTACCACCCAAAGTAGCAGGGGGTGAGTCTGGGGTTTGGGGTCATGCAGGAGGCAGCGGTCATCCCCCGGTCAACTACAGTAGGTCATTATTCAGCCCGAGCCAATAGCCCAGAACCGCGTCCGAGCAACCCACCCCCAATCCATTCTGCTTAATTATTATAAATGAGGGGCGGCGTAAACAGCCATCATTACAGACACTCAGTGGCATACACAAATCCACTTTAAATTGCTATTAAGTTAAGGAGCTATCTGTAATCCCAGGCGTGCATTAGAAAGGAGCGAGTAGGTTTTCTTTTTATTAAATCTCATCGTCCCTGAGATATTTTCAAACGTTCTCATGCTCTGTCATGTTTCCAATTTGAAGCCAATTCACTGATTTAATTAAAAGCCCACTTGGAAAAAATGGACACTAAGTAGCCATTTCGATCTCTGGTTGTGCAGAATTATCATCCATATTTTTCTGGATGGATTTCGACAAGATTTCTTTTGGCACAGAATCATCGTAAACTTTCCCCCCCTCCCCAAAAAAAATAAATAAGCGCTTTTCCTCACAGTTTCAGGTATCATAAGGTCAATCTTGAGCCGTAACCTGATAACGGGTTACAGATCACAGGCTCCAGTGTCTGCTGGAGGTGTCCATGTTTCTTTGTTAGGGTGACCGCTGATGGAGGAACTGCAGAGGAGCTGCAGTGCATCTGACGAGTCCATGTGGAGGAGACGGAGAAAGAAACGCAGATAGGAAAAAAAAAAAAAAAGAGAGAGAGGATGCAGGCGGAAAGGCAGCTTCAGGAGAGATGGTAAGAGAGGAATAGGAGGAGGGGGATGGAGATGGGGAGGGAGGAGGAAGGGAGGGAGATTGTAACACCCAAGCGGCGGGTTCAGCGGCAGGGCAATGAGAGACTTCCTGCGCTCCATCACGCCCAAGGCCTGCCTCAGTCAGCTGGTGGCCGAGGAAAAATGCCTCATGTGTCAGGCTTATTAGCACTCCCCCTAGTTTGTATGCATTTGGGATTGTGTGCAAGTGTGTGTGTATATGTGTGTGTGTGTTTTATCTTGGGGTGCATATGTGTACGTGTGTGTGTTTGATGAGCCAAAAAAAAAAAAAAAACATTCAGTCAGAATCTCAATAAGATTTTACACTTTTTCTTCTTTTCTTTGTCTAAAAAAGCCACGAAATCTGTGTTTTCTTAAGCTGCGTGATGTTGGCGTGACGTGACACCCGCCTCACCCCCCGCCGCCGCCGCCGTCGTTTCACCGCATCCCCGACCAACCTCGACTCACCTTCTCCCCTGCTTCAGGCTCGGGTAGCTGTCAATCCGTCCTCCGGTCTCCGGCGTGAGCGATGGGCCTATCAGGATGCCACCATTAGCCAGCCCCCTGAGTGGTAAATAAACGATCGCGCCGGTACACTGCAGGTGTTGTCATGGCAACCTACTCTCAGCGCCACAGCCCCACCCACGCTCATTCCCCGCTCTCTCTCACTCTCTCTCTCTCTCTCTCGGCGGAGGAGTCACCGGGAGGTCAACG
>JAPZDY010000014.1:816418-848182 GCA_029783645.1 Ctenochaetus hawaiiensis | reverse complement strand
TGATTGGACAAAATTGCAAGGTTGCGCAGAATTCTCAGAGATTGGTTGAATTTTCATTAATTGTTGCGATCGCAACATCGCAAATTCCTGGAGGGACTGGTTATTTAGCTCACTCACAAAACCTGCTTTTTGGATTTGGCCCACATTTAATGTACTATTCACGACAACTAGAACACAAGAGTCACAGGTGAAAATAAAAACACTTTATTAATCAATAAAAACAATTCTTGATTGCCAGCAAATATCTCAAAACAGATGGAACTACATCCAAACTTAAAGCAGAGGGTGAGACTGTTATGGAGACATTTGACAAATAACAAAAAATCATGACGAACACAAACATGAAAATATTTACAGAACAAGACAGACAAAAAAAAAGTGCACTAAGTCATAGCAGTACTAAATAGTCGGTGTTGCACTGGGTTACACTGAAGTGAATGTTAACCAGAGTTTCATGCCTGAATATGACATTTAATGAGGACTTTTCTCCTTTCAAAACTATTTTTTTTGGACATCATCTGAATGTTGCGAGTTCTGTTCAGCCTCTTATTCTAGCCTAACTGCTATCTCAGCTGCAACAATTTTACCTATTTTTTTCCTTTTTAAAAAAAGAGGGCGGTGTCACATGAACTGACAAACTTCATTCAAACAGACAAGTAATAGCACTTCTACTTTGAGAACATTTCCCTTCTGTTCTCAAAACATTTAAAGTGAAATAAGTAGTTCATGAAATAAAGGCATTCAAATCAAAGTGGCCACGACACATACCATCATGTCACGCATTCAAATAACTTCTTTTATCTCATTTTGCGATTTTGGCTCACTTTGTTATCAACACAAAAAAAATTAAAAACACAGGACTCATAATATTTAAGCCAACAACTCGGCTTTACAGCAGTTAAAATAAAAAAATTTGCAGTGGCTTTCAGTTGGATTAACGTTGGCAAATAAGTTACTTAAAAGGGGTATCGCTGTACCACAGTGACAACTAAGCCTGTTTTGAGTTAACCCGGAAAACAAGGCATCCTGAAGGAAAGGAAGAAAAAAAAAAAAGCCAACAAATCATCCATAAGTTTGATCTGTGATTGCCTGGAGTTGGTGGGAATCATACAGTACTCTGCAGCTCCCGGCCAATCACAGCATCTTTAATTCCTCTCATCATAATAGGCTCTGTGTGAAGTTTTCAAATAAACAAAAAAGGGTGTAGACTTTTACATAAAGCTGATGTGGCTAGACCTATAACCTTGCTTATACTACAGATTATGAACAGTTAATAAGAGCCTTCCTAAACGCAGCTCCCGTATTTAAACCTGCAGCGAAGGAATAGCGACAGACACGGCAAAATGCATATAGCCAAGCCTTTTAAAGACAAATTACAGTGCTATGTATAATTTATAAGGAAGTTGATACATTTAGCAATGCAGTGTGCCTCCTTCCTAAAACATCCCTCTGCTCCTCTTGCAGGACTTCACCTCCAGGCCCCTTTTAGCAGCGGCCAGCCCGGGAACACTCTGCCTCTGACTCCTTCTCGTCTCAACATCCACCTTTCACACATCAATCCCAATTTCTTTAGGGCCTTCTAAACTTAGATGCCACCGACAAACTGACTCGAAAACTAAGATTTGCGATGCAAACCTGCAGAATTAGAGTGCAGTGTTCGAGCATTTAAGATGTATTCAGATCAAATGATGTGCACCATACAACCCCTGGTTAGTATAGGTGTTAATGGCATCCTAAAATGATGGACTTCCTTTAACCTTTGGTATCTAAACTCTCACAACCATAAATGCTGTTCTTGCCTGAAGGTTTGCACCTTAAAAGCCTCGGTGACTATGACAATCACTACAAGTCTCCATGGTGGGATGTGAACAGATAGTCCTTTAAAACCTTCCATGCATAGGTATTCCAACCCTTCTTGTTGAAAGTGTTCTTTAACTTTCACTTTTTCTGGACACCAGTCACTCCGTTTTACCCTGCAAATCTTCTTCATCCTCGGTGATTTGGTGCAAAAGGATCAAGAGCAGCTAAAATTTTTCTAATAGCTCATTTTTATGTCCTTTTTTTATCCCTCAGCTCCTTACTTATTGATTTCCCCCATCTAAATCATGAAAGATCAGTACTCAAATGAAGAGCTACTTCTGCTTCAAAGTTTTTTCCAGGAAAATAATATAGGAACAGAATGAAAAGGGAGAAACTAATGCAGGAAGAGCAGTCAACAATGCCATTTTTCTACTCACCAGAATCTTCTTAAAGGAAAAAAGGACATCTCTCTTGCATCTGCAGAAATCTTTCTTATTGATTTAGCAAAGTTATAGAATAAACAGCAGTTTGCCTCCCCTCACTTCTTTTTGTCTTTTTGCTTTTTCTCTGGCTTCCGGTTCTGCTCAGCAGTTGTCACGCCGCGCGGCATGATCAGCACGCTGCCGTCGGCGCTGTACTGAAGTGAGTACTCGCTGGGAGGATAGGGCCGGCCCTCCTCGTCCCGTAGCTGAGTGAACACCTCCTGGTAAAGACTTTGCATCTTCTGCTTCATCTGGCGGATGGAACGAATGAACTCCATCTTCTCTTTCAGCAGACGGGCCTTGTCGCGCCTCAAGTCTTGGACGCCCTGCTCCAGGTTTATGATGGTGTCCAGCTTGCGCTTGCGGCAGTTCTGGGCCGCCATCTTGTTCTTGCCGCGCCTGCGGATGTCACGGATGAGGGCTAGCTGGGCTTCACTTAGGTGGTGCTTGGCCAGAAGCTCGTTGAACTCTTCGACAGGCAGGTTGATGATCTTTTCGTTGGAGAAGGGGATTTTCATGGCCCGGGCTCGGCGTTCATCTCGACTTGCATGCTTGTCAAGTAAGTCCTGATGTGGCTGAAGCTTTGAGTGCTGTTTGTCGCGGACAGTCTTCTTCCCTGTTGAAATGGGGAGCTCCGGATGCTCAGAGAACGCAGAGGAAAGTGGCAGGTTGTAAGTGTGGTTGTGGCTGATGCCATCAAGCTGAGGGAGGCCATGGAACTGGGAGGGGTCCTGATAGCTCATACGGCAGAGCTTACTATACCCGGGCTGATAACCACCGACAGCACCCTCTTCTGCCTCTGCAGTGGCAACCTCTGAGTCAGTGCTGTACCCCACAGCTCCTTCCTCTGAGAAGGTGGCAGACGTTGAAGAGGAAGAGGCTGCAGAGGAGCAGGATGTCTCAGAGCTGCTGGGGGAGGCTGGGCTGTGGCTGGAGTCCAAGGAAAGACCAGAATCTGAGTCGAGCTCATTCTCCAACTGGGAAGCTTGGGCCTGGCTGAAGCCCTCCTCCATGGCGAGGTCCAGCAGGCTGATCTCATCGAGCATGGACTCCTCCAGCAGGGTGCTGAATGGATCAGGCAGGATAGGTGTGGATGTTATGTTGTTACTAGAACTATTCATGTGCGGTGGGAGGAAGATTCCGGTCAGGTTAGTGACTCCAAACGTGGAGTTGATGTTGCTGGAGTTGCTGGAAGAAAGTCTGGACATGGAGGTCCTTGGAGTGACGCTAATAGAGTCCAACTGGGGATGGAACATCTGGGGGAAGTCTTGGCTGCAGCTGGGGAGGGAGGCCTGGTGAAGGCTGACATCCTGGTTTACTGGTGTTGAGCCAGTAGAAAGTTCAAAGTTTCCGGCAGTGTTTGACTCAGCTGTCCCACTTGTGCCATTGGCACTGCTGGAGTTTGGGTGGAGCGAAGTGTTGTTCACTTCCATTGCCTTTAAACGGAAAGATTTTATGAGGAAAAACATTCATACATTCATAGTTTATAAAGAACATGTGTGTGCTAAAAATAATTTAGACAAATCTTTATTCTTCTCTGCTTTGTGCCTTTTTATTATTTCACACTCTGACACTGTAAAAAAGATTTTTTTCATTCTTCAAAATCTGTCCTAAAATAATTTTTGAACCGATGATTTTCACCTCAATTTGTTATAATTTTTAGTATTTTCAAAACAGTTTACATTACTTTATTTAAAACCTGTAGTTTTAGACCTACCTTTGTCAGTTCTCGGACAGTGAATACATTAATGGTGCCATGACAAACACATACATTTTTAAAATGGAACATACTTGCAGCTCCATGATGGCCATGATATCTTGCCACTGCTGCTCCAGGTCTAACTGTGGCTCTGCTGGGGGCAGCTGTGGTGCCAGAGGAAGGCCCTGAGATGTAGAAGGAGCTTCATCATTGGTAGCTATTTCTGGGGTGACGACCGGGGCTGGAAACTAAAATGAAAATGGCATTAAGCAAGAATGTTGTAACCACTTGCTCGGACTTGTTTCACATCAAGCGATACCCATATAGCTTTCTTTACAGTACTCTGAATACATTTAAAACAACATATTGAGTTACCTCAGATTCCTCTCCGAAAGGGAAAGTGGCCTCCAGGAGCCTCAAGCATTCTTGTAGAGACAGTGAAGTCTGTGAGCCGATTCCTGTGAGCTGGATAACAACAAAAAAAGACATCAGTACAGTAAAATGTACTGATTCCTTTAGGCAACTTTCACAGCTTGAGGTCAGTTCATTGGTCCAAACCAATCTGGTCTGGTTTGAGCAGTAAACATGAAGTCATGCTGAATGACAGGTGACTCTCTGATTGGACAGCTGAGCAGACTGTCCTGTCTGGCCATTCAGACGGGAGTCCAACTAAACCTTGTACATCAGAAATATTTAAGAACAGGAAATGGCTTTTTACACATTAGCATAATATAATTTATCATCAGCAGATGGAGTTCATGCTAGTAGTATTTTGGATTCGTGCTAAAATCCCATATCGACTGTCAAGCAGTCCTGTGGTCGGTCTGCTGGTTCCTTGCACACACACACAAAAAAAAAACACACCCTGGTCCTATTGGAAGCTAGCATGCTTAAAATCTTGCATTGTTGATTAATATTCTGTGTTTTTTTCTAGTTTGTGGAGGGATTGTACCTCGTAAAAACTTTGGAGATTCTAACATTAGTATGCTACGTGTCTGTGCGTTGCTTGTTTATCAAGGATACAAGTCAGCCATCACTGTGACTAACAAATCACAAAAACCAGTTTCCCATGAAAATTATCTCAGACATTAACAGCTTCATTTTTGTTATGTCTCCCTCCACTGCCTGAGACCTAAAACACTGACTGGTGGGACTCAACAATGAGATAAAACTCTTACAATAAAACTGTACGATGTAAGAGATGAACACATTTTTCAACCAGCAAATTTTCAGGCAAATCTTGAAAAGAAGGCTAACAGGAAATGCCTCTGTATTAATAAAAACTTAAATTTAGCAGGCAAAATGAAATTTTATCACCAAGTGTGCAGCTCCCAAGCTTCTATTTTCCTTTTATATGCTAAAAGACAGTTAAATGTACCACCTCCCACTGGATGAAAAACGAGGATAGAGGGATCCATTTGGTCTACAAACCTGCTCTGGAATACTTTCTCCTGTCTCGCCGTCCACTGGCTGAACCCCCTGTAAGTTTACTCCATTTCTCCAGCTCTCTTGTTCCTCATTCCCCTCTTTGTTGTCATGCGGGTTGGGCTTTTCCTCCTCACTCTCTTTCTGACGGTTGCTGTAGTTGAACACTTCTCTTCCTGCACCAAGGTCGATGTCCTGTCGCCATAGGATGTCAATCAAGTCAATGTCCTAGAAGAAACATATAGCAACCATTGAAAAATGGCCCTTTGCAGAGGAAAGTTTCTTTAGTAACAGGTTTAATGTAGAAATGTATTACACAGAAATCATACTGAAGCAAGGTACAAATGAAACTGAACATATGTGGGATATTAATACACTTGTATTTACACAACTTATCTTTTATACAAGGGTAATTTTATCAGGACAAAGTGGCAGATCATGTAGGAGCAAAGCAGTCAGATGATGCAACCATGATATAAACACTTTGACATGGTGGTTTTCATGTGATCTGGAAGACATCTAAGTTTGTAACAGTCAAACAGTACTTTGTGTCATTCCAAAATATCCTGCTTCGATATGGCTGTTATGCGCAAGTTTCCTCAATTATTGAGTGAATGAGTAAACAGAAAAATAAATCCCTAAAATCAAACACACACATAGAAATGTCACATGTAAATGTTAAAAAAATCTGGATAATTTTACCTTGTGATCAGTTTTATTCATGTAATCTAAAGAAGGAGACTTCTTGCTGTGGATTTTAAGGCATCATACCAATGAACATTAAAAGTGACCAAAATCACAGCTGTAATGTGACTCAACTGGTTTGACTAAAAATATCTGACACTGATAAAAGACCAGAGCCAAACCCATTCGAACACGGTATGTATGTTTTGATTTTTTGGAAGACAGTACACTTGTGTTTTATGCTGCCATATGCCAAATGCTTATGAGACTGATACTCAAACACACTAGCTAGGATGGATTTGTTACGTGGTCTTTAGTTGTTTCAAAATTTTATTTACAAAAAAATGCTTTCTAAAGATATAGAATTTGTTTTTGATAATATCTGTGGCTTGTGATGAGGGAAGATGAACTTTACCATTAAATTAGGGTACTAAGAATGTACATCCAGTTGCACTTGCAATTGTAATTTTATTTCTCAACTGCTAGGTTTGTTTAAACTAAAATACAGGATAAATTCCTATTAGTCCCAAGGTGAATGTAGTGACAACAAGCAACTGTCTGAAGTAGGGTTTGCCCCCCTCGTTTTAATGGATGCTCCCCAGATGTTGGCAGAACGAAAACAGAAACAAGCTGCAGTACCTCTTTGGTGAGGTCGTCATTGCCATCCCTGCTTCCCTGCTCCTGGTTGCCCTCTGGGGCCACGGCTCCCAGGCTGCTGTCTGCTGCGTTCAGGTTGTACGTAGATTCAGCTGCTCCACTTCCTCCCCTCATGGCCGGGGTAGCGTCAGGGTTGTTAACGTCCTCTAGGCCGGCCCCATTGTCCAGGGTGATGATGGGGCTGGACTGGCTGCTGGTGGACACCACAGTCTCAGTGTCACGATGCACTAGCCAGGTGTTGAGCTCAGTACTGGGCACGGAGAGGCGATCCAGCTGGCGCACCTGGTTCAGCAACCGTCGAGTGGTGAAGAAATGGTCGAGGTCAACACTCTTAGGATGGATGCCATAACCGTCCAGCGTGTTGCGCAGGTTGTGAAACTGTGTCTGGGTGTAGGCTGAGCTAGGGCCCAGGATGATCTCTCTCAGTGGGGGCAGCTGATTGTTTAGGTAGGTGTCAACGTCCACCCGCACCCCAATGAGACTCAAAAGGATGGTGAACTGAATCAGGCCCTCTGTGAAGTACTTTTTCAGGTAAAGCATTTCTTTACAAAGGAACAAAAGGTGAAAGTAAAAAATAAAAACAAAAACGGGGCCAACTATCTTGGTTCAACACTTCTATACCTGTATACATTAACATAAAAAGTGGGTAAAGATGGAGGGGAAAGGTTCTTCACTACCACTTTGTTAATTTAAAAGGCTTATAAGATCCAAGATGGGGTTTTCTCTCTGAGAGAGTCCAGTTACTGCTCAAAGCTTTGTTCTTCATAGGGTTTTCATCTTCCCATTCCTGTCAAAAGTGAGAAAAAACATTTTATTGCTCTCCTGCAAGCTACAACAGCTCCACATTATAATGGCACTAGTTGTCAGCTCTAAGACACGCGAGTCTTACCTACATACATTTGCATTAAGAACACGTTAATGGAAAAAAAAAATCAGGACTTGCTAGCCCACTGCAACCACTCCATCCTCCCAAGACTAGAGAAGTGATGTCGACTCGCACCGCGCAATGCCTTTTCGTTCCTGGATATTCAGCAGACCAGAGATGATGAATACAGAGCTTTAAAGGATCACCCCACCCTTGACAGGACAACTACTTCTTGTGGGCGCTGCTGAAGGTGAATGAGAGAGTCGAAAAATCTCGCTGGGCTGGTTAGCACACGCACCAACGAAAACCTTAGGTGGCAAGGAGGGTCCCTCCCTCTTCTCGCACAGCTGCGCCTATCTTCGTCCTTATGACGTTGGCTGTTAGCTACATTGTGTTTTGAGATCCGGCTAACTGCTATTACACATGCCCAATCATCCCGTTACATAACAAAAGTAAAAAATGCTAAAACGTATCGCCACATCGGCAGGTTAGCTTGTATCTCTGTTTACCCTAAAAAGTGACAGGTACCTCTACTTGTATTTTAGGACTACCTACTTCCGCTGGGGCTAGCATCAA
Source organism: Ctenochaetus hawaiiensis (assembly GCA_029783645.1). NCBI lineage: Eukaryota > Metazoa > Chordata > Actinopteri > Acanthuriformes > Acanthuridae > Ctenochaetus > Ctenochaetus hawaiiensis. The sequence goes on along the minus strand of JAPZDY010000014.1, from coordinate 839,994 downwards.
ACAATCTCCCTAGCAACAAGTGGTGAAAAGATGATTGACAGATTGCACAGCCATTCGCAGCCCTAAAACGCCGTGACGACATATGACTCCAGCCGCTCGCGGCCAATAGAAATCAGGCGTGGGTGGGATTTAAAGAAAATGCAATACTACTATTGGAACTCAAAACCCACACTATGCTAGCCCTGGAAGCTAGTTTGCCGCTAACTAATTTAACCATTGAACTACTTTAAAAAAGTAACTAATGTCTAAAACAAGACTTGCTACAGTATCCCGCAATTCACCCATTTATACTACTTATTCATACATATGTCCTCCAGCACTCCCTCATGCCTCGATCCATTACAATCCTCGTATCGGCTCACACATTAACTAGTTAATTGAAAACGTCTTGGTTTAATACTTACGCATGAAGATTTTGCAACTGTGTCTGCGTGTCTGAAAGTCCACCGCCACTTAAGAAAAGTAATAAAGTCCTGTTTCATTAAAAGTTTGACAATGTTGCCGGATATAGCAATCTCCAGCCTTTCCTCAGTGAATGGCCCACCATGACTTGCAAAATTGCTAGCTGGCCCGGCTAGCCTAGCAGCACCGCTTGACACCAAAACACGCTTTCGTACAGAGCATGCGTAGAACATTCTAGTGGCAAGCTTTCATCACCCGACTAAAAATTCCCCCACTGGTAACACTATACAGGTTGCTCCATTTTTTAAAATATGTTCACTGGCAAAAACACTTTCTTTAGCACACTTTTACTGTAAACAAACAGAAACAACTAAATCAGAAACAATTTTAAGGTGGTCATTATAATACAACACTTTGTTATTGTCCTGACTTATTAATAACATTCAGGAGAATACTGGAGAATTATTTTCAAGCATAATGTAATTTAGTTAAAACCATTTGGTGTAAGTTTCCAAATCTTACTCATATTTTAAATTATTTTTCATACAGTTTAGAATTAGTCTCTTAAGACTAAAAACAAGAAATGTAGGCATAACTAATCTGATATTTAAGTTAGATAAGTATGCCTTTTATACACTTTATTGTTTAACTAACCTTAAAACATATTGGTTATTTATTTCATTCTGTATTTAATATGTAATTAAAGTACTTTATTTGTTTATATATATTTAAATAACAGTACAATGTATGTCTTGGTTCTGTTACATTTGTTCCATAAAAAAAATAAAGAGGTTATATTAAATAAAAGAAAATGATCTTTGCAGTAAACAAGTTGAACCAAGTTTAACGAGAATCTATTTAAAAAACACATAAACCAAAGTTTCAGCAGAACACACCCCTACGTACCTTTTACACACATTTGAAATATGACAGACATTTATTACCCAGTGTTAAACCATAAAGAGTAAATGACACGCAAGACCTAAAATCAAATACCTCTTTTATTTTTTTCAAGTTGAACATGACAAAATATTTTAGTGAACTTCTGTAAAATTCACTATATATTAACTCCCATTATGTTGACAGGCCTGTTGTGGTATTTCTTTGAAATGTCAGCTTCAATCTGCAAAAAGAAAGTACAGTTAGCAACTAGAATTCAAGGCAAGATTACTCACTCTTAACCGAGATCTTCCAAAGTGTAATGAATATTAATGTTGAACTAATATTCCTTTTAATTATTCTCTGTTAACATCAACACAGATTTATTGATCTTATGACAAATGCTTGGGGTTTTTTAAATTTGAAGCTTATCTTCCTCTTTGTTTTGGTGTTTTTTAAAAGGTGAGAGAAGTGTTACACAACCTCCAGTGAGCTGGAAAACAGCCAACCCTGTGAACATAAATAAACTGAAATAGTAATCCAATACCAGTTTCTGGAGTTCCCGGGTGCGTCCTGCCAGCAGGTCAACACGAGGCTCCAGTCTGGACTGCTCCTCCAGGGCTTCCTGCCTTTTCTCAGCCATCGTGGCAGCTTTTACTACCAGAGTGTCTGCCTGCTTCAGCTTCTGTCTCAGCACCTCAGACACACGTTCAACATACCTGAAACAACACATTTTAAAGGAGACAGTAACATTTCTGAGGAAAAGTAAAGGTTTTTATGCTATATCTCGCCCCATTTCCCCCAAAGTTCAGGCCAGATTTGTGGATTGTTGCTGAAGTTATATCACATTCTGTTTAGTGACAAATGTGTAAATCAGTCACGTGATTTCTGCGTACTGAAGTTGCCAGAGTGAGGATCAGCTAAGGCAACATACCGTGGAGAAGCCTGGATCATAAACAGGTGCTGCATCCTAAGAGAGGTGAGCCGGCCCAGAAGGTCCTGCACCTCTGACAGCATCTCCCGAATATGTTCACGGGTTTGTCCTTGGATGACAGAAGGGGCCAGCTGGAACTGGCTCATGGCTACAACGTCTCCCTCCTCTCCCATCTCACTCACGCGCTGGGTGAGGAACGTTTCCAGCTGTACAAACACACGAACACAGTGTCACTCGTTCAGAATAAACCTGATAGATGATCTAATTCATTATCCAACTAATATCAAATAAAGTTAAAACAACAGAAAACACTTTGGGCCCACAATTGTTCATTTTCAATTTAATCTCCTTTCCTGTAACTGCCAGCTGACCTGCTACTTCCTAAATTTTAAAACAAATATTGTGAAATAATATTACTAATACTTGTAATTCACACTCATAATCCTTTTGTTTGCAATATCTGACTCTTAATTTACTCATGTAAACAATGATGTTTAAGCGAGGCCTGCATTAACTGCTTTTGGCCACATGGGGGCAGTGGAAACAATCTGTAAAAACAATACTGATATATGGCTTCAGAAAGCTGATATGATGAACTTATTTTAGCAAACAGTTGCTTATTTACACACTCAGAGGATACAGATCAACATCATGATTTATCTGGAGTTTTGTTTGTGGCCTCATTTTTAATGTTGGTCAACATTATCCAAATATATCAATTTCCATATGAGAATATTTTTTTTGTCATATAGATGTTTTTTTTACTTAAAAAAGAAAATGATTAGTAATGAAAATTAACTACAAAAAATTAACCAATAAAAATATAATCTGAAATTGGAACTAGAACTATGGCATCACAGTTTTATGCCTCCACCAAGCATTTCAGTTTCAGTTTACATTTTAACAAGGGGTCATCATGTGCTTTAACTTTGACACCAGACAACTAGTCTTTTTACCTCCATGAGCTCATCGATGAACTGGCTGCGTGACTGAGCGTTCTCCAGTACGGTTAAAGCATCCTCACCCCTCGCCACACCTTCAGGACCTACAAGTTGACACAAGAGTCCTCAGCAAACAGACAATTCAACAGCTGAATGGGTGAAAAGCTGCGGGGCCATAAAGGTGTTTAAAGAAAAAGAAAAGTAGTTACAGTCTGTTCCTGCATCTATGACTTCAATTTCTATGGGAGCTGCTTCACTGTCGCCCCAGTCGATACCACCAGCACCAGCGTCCTGTAGGGGGAGACACGCAGGAGCTGGTGTGTTAAAGCTGCGACCCACAACCCCCTCTGTGTGAACACATGACCTCCAGCACCCCTTCATCCACCCACATATCATGTTCAGTAAAACTGTATATGGTTGAAACGTCAGTTTGGTGAGGATCGCCCATCACTTTGAGTAGAATTTGTAATTTCCATGTATTTATTTATTACATTAAGGTAACTATTTGTCCATGACTTTATTTTTAACCATTTTTTTCACTCTGTATTTACATTTATCTAAGCATTATAACTGTTTATGCATTACTTATAACCAACAGTCACAAAATCTCTCCCATCTTTTTTGGGAATGACTTTGAATTAGAAGAAAATTTGTGAGGTAAATATAAAACATTTTCTTTCAGCAGAGATTTTTTCTTATTCTATTTCAGTTTCTACATATGATCGGAGTGCTGCAGGAATGAGTCCTAAAACCCATAAATGAACTAACACTGTTTTACTTTCTTTTCCTTCGTCTTTCAGTTTGGTTTTTGACGAGGGTTTTCTGTTGGATGCCTGAAATAAGGTCTGTGTTTGACACAAGCTGAAGAGACTTTCAGGTTTTGTTCTGCGGCATAAATACATCAATAAATACTTGACTGATGAATTTTGAAGCTTTTACTTTATCAGACTGTTTCTAACACTGAATAACTGAAACTTAGAGATGTTAAGCATTTTTGTGACGACATGATGAACATGAACCACATACAGAAAATGGAAATGCAGACATGTTCGGGTGTCTCACCTCAGAGTTCGGCTCCACACTGATTCCCCAGTCGATTCCATCCTCAACAGTGACGCCGTAACTAACATCCTTGGTGTCCGTTCCTTTGCCAAAGTCACCCCAATCGATCTGAAGCGGGTTTTAAACAAAAACATTAAAAACATAGAGTCAGTTATGACACATGACTTGTTGTGACGTTTGTTGAATATTTCACGGTGGCTCAGAGCTGCCATGTGAGTCCTCAGGCTGTGTTACGTAAAATATTCCAAAAAATGTGTTTTGTAACCGAGATAATCTAAATTAAAAAACTTAAGACTGTTGAACAAAATTAAGACAAATAAAAGAAGAATTTAGAAATTAAAAACAGACAAACAAAACGTTTATTTGACTAGTTTCCCTCCAATCGACAGACAGAAGGTTTCTGTTTGATGATCCTGATTAACAAACACAGTGACACAGAGACAGAAAAACCCACCGTATCTTCTGTCATAGCTTCAGGAGGTGCTTCCTCCACAACTGGCCTTTCAATCACTGTGGGGACATTTCCTGTTCTCCACTCATAAAACGTTGTGTTTCCTTTCTTCTGGACAAACGTCAGCATAGGCAGCACAGGTTCAGACCTACAAATATCAAAAAGTGAAAACATTTCATGATTTCATTGTTTAAAAGAATAGACAAAAACACACACATACAGTAAGGCAGACAGAGAGGCTGAGCAGTGTGAACTAGGACCAGGAGTTTTAAGGAAACACATTTTTGCATTAAAAAAAAGAGAACAAATCATCTTGTGTGTGAATTAAAGCAGACTGTTTTTGGATGACATACTCACCACTCACACACAAAGTTTGTGAAAGCCGTATAAAGTTGGATTTGCTCCTTTAACTTCACTGAATCCTTCCCGACCTGCTCAAGAACCTCTGGAAGTTCTCTGACCAGAGCCTGAAGCTCACGAGCCACATTGTCTCCCTGTCAGAGGAAAAAAGTGTAAAAACAGGATGAGGAACGTCTCAAGCATCATGTCATTTCACCTGATCTTAACCCTGATCTTTTCTCTGCTTTCATGCTGCAGGTGTGTGTGTTCTTACTCTGATGCCGTACTGTTTGCAGGCAGCGTAGTAACGTTCCCTCAGATCAGCGGCTGAACTCTGGCACTCCACTTCCCGCCTGCTCAGCTCCTGCTGCAGCTGCTGGGCTTTGGCCAGCTGTTTCCTCAGAGCCGGACCTTCATAGCTCACGTTGCGGCTCAGCAAGCTGGCCACCTCAGCTGGGACACACAAACAGATTTTTGACTTTTATTAAGGAGCTCTACACATGCAAGTATTTCCTTTCTATGGCTGGAGGCTGTTTCCCCATATCCAGTGATAATCTCTCTGAAAGAATCTGAACAGCAGCAGCAGAATCTGCTTCCATCATTGCTCAGAAACAGTTGGTTTGAACTTCCTGGTTTCCAACAAGAGGTTATAGAACCCAAGTCAGTTTTTTCAATAGACTCTCTGCCTCATAAAAAACAGAATAATGGTGTGTACAGATGTTATTTTATGATAAATGAATACACATGCCGTTATATTAGACTTACCCAAATAGACATTATCTGCCTCATAAAGGGACACGATCTCTTGCCAATCCTGTGACAGCAAAAACAGAAAACACAGTTCAAATCTTAATTTTCAGATTTTCAGAGCAGAGATGCATGATGTGATAAAATCACCTCAGACTGGTGTGTTTGTTACACTTATCATAAACTGACAGACCTGCTGTGAGACACACAAGAGCAGTTTGTTTGAACGCTCTCACCTTCATCCTCTGAGATGAATATCGGCCAAAGATGTTCTTGGAGGAAGCCTCAGTTCCCTTCAGTATCTCCACTATCCTCAAGCAGTGGAAGTAGTGAATGTCTACAATAAAAGAACAAACAAACATAACAAAACAAAGTGTTAGTTTATGAGAATATTCACAGAGGAAAAGAGGACAGCGAGCTTCAACTGTGGATATCAGTTCTCAGGTATTATAATAACACTCCAGTCTTCTCAGAGATAAGCTTTTCTTTCACTGATCCCTAATGATCTTTAAAAAATTCCAGAAGGTTATTTTACAACAATTACAGCTGTTTTTAAGATATTACCAGAATCCTCAAAGACTCTTTTCCATCTGGATGGAAACTTATATTCCCTCTGCTGCACAGCAAAACTGGATTTTAAGCATCTTCCAGGCTGTAACTTTGTCTATAAACTAAAAAATGATGGCAGCTGGATACTGTAAATCAATCTCTAATTAAAACAGTTAGCAAAAAGAAAACAAACCCATCTTCTTGCTTGTTTTGTGACGGAGAAAAAGTACAAACATGTTCCTGCACATTAATGTATTAAATAACAGAAAGTAACATCAATGTAAGCTTGTACAATCTACTATAACTTTGTGATGAACGGCACAAAAACAATATTTATTTGAAATTGTAAGAAAATTTGAAGAAAGGAACTTGTTTTTACATTTAGGGCAAGTTCACATCTTTGCAGTTGGTGGGAGGAGTCCATTAGAAAAACAGAAAAACCTTCAAAACTCTGCTAAGTGTTGTGTTTATCTTTAAGGAAAACAAATGCTGATCTCTGTAACTTGAATGTAATGCTTATAATGTGGATATCTAAAGGACCTACAGGAGCCAGAGAGAAGCTGCTTGATCTCCTCGTTCTCCGGCATGTCCTGGATGGCAGCATTGATCTTCTCTCTGATCACTTTTACTGCACTTTGCCATTTCAGATTACAGTGTCGTCGATCCAGCAGCCAGTCTGCAGAAACAGTGATTTAAAAAACATCAGTATCTGTAGATTTAGCATCATTTGATCCATCTGTTGCAGGCAACAGCTGGTTAAATTTCTGCTTGAGAAGACACATTGGTCCGGACTAACAGCTGGAATTAATTGCTCATAATATACTTGTGTCTTTTGACTCACCCAAAAGTTTGCTGGTCTGTATGTCGATTGGAAGGTTTTGAATGTTCTAATGAAAAAGAAAACGTTCGGGATGTCAGTGATTTGCACTTTTTACTTTATTTTATAGCTGTAGCTTGCACAGAGAGAACGAGTTGCATTTGATGCAAATTATAACGTTAAACAGCGACCAAAATAATTTAAAAACAGTCTTAACAAAGATGACAAACTAATTTCTTTCTACTTTTTGGAAATGTTTATCGTTCAGGTAACTGGACTTTGCCTGTGTGACAGCTAGCTAACGTTAGCTAGCACGCTCATCAAAACCGATTCTGAGAGACTTTATTTTAGCTTACCTCCATTTTTCTACAACTTTTTCAAAACGTCAGCACTTCCAAGATTTTACGGCTTCATTGTGGATTTATTTAAAAGCTTTACGTCCAGATTTACTGTCACCATCCGCATTTACTGTTTATGACACGTTACGAGAAGGAGAGCCAATAGGAGGAGGCGATGTTACGTTCGCTTCAAGACATGACCAATGACGTGACACGATGCTGACAGAAGCAGCTCATTGGTGGGCGGTTCCATCTGGGTTATTGCAAAGTTAAAGTCCGTCGACAGAGGGCAGTGTCGCCTTCAAACTGTCTGCATATACAGAGATTAGAACAAACTGACTTCATATAATAATAATAATAACAACAATAATAATAATAATAATAATAATAAGAAGAAGAAGATGAAGAAGAAAAATAAAATAATAATAATAATAATAATAATAACAATAATAATATAATATGAGCTCATATCCTTTAGTTCTGTTAAAGTTTTGACAGACTTTTCTTTCTTTAAGCCTTGTTTTTGTGAAGTGTTGAACAATTTTACACTTTCTGGCCTGAAGCAGTTATTCAATAAAAGAACACTTAGAATTTATAGAGTTCATGTCTCTGTGTGGTGGAACAGCTGACAATTCAAAAGTATCTGAAATGTGAAAAGAGGCCAAGAAAGTCACTGGTTAAATATTTAAAATTATGCAGCCCATTTTAGATTATAATGTGCTTTCATGTAAAATCTTGAACTGAAAAGCAGCAGCTGTTGTTATGTACTGAAGAAAAAAGGTGTGATGCCTTTTACACTAAAATGTGGAAGTATAACTTGGCATAAAATAGAATGACACAAGTACTTCAAACTGTATTTAAGAACAGTACTTGAGTAAATATATGTAACTAGCTTTGCACCAATTCATCAGACTAAATATTCCAGTATTGTGCAATATTTTATACATATTTACCCAGATTTGGTGTCTTCAGAAACTCAGGAATCTTTGATCAATGACCAACCCTCCAAAGTGCTGCCATTTGTTGAGGATTTAGGTATATATTTCTGTTATTTGCGTTCTTTTTCATTAATTCAGTTAATCGCATCAGACTGTACACAAATATCCTGTACAATGTCAGTGGAAACTGAAGGAAAAAGACAACACATTTGCAGTTGGACAGAAATAAAATGGCCTAAAAACTTGCTATTACATTCCTGCATGTGGAGCCACAAGTGGCCTAATTTCAGGTCATTTGAATGGCAACCAAACTCACAAGGTAAGCCTCTATTCACTGTCTGTGATTTTATGCAACCTATGCAAAACAGCAGGGACAGTCACCTCTTTCAGATCATCTCTTAGATCTCTTCCTCTGTCCGTCTGTCTGTCTCTTCCTCTGTTTGTCCAGCTTAAAGCCATTACTCAGTGTTGTGTAACAGGAATGAGAGAACTCAAACACAAAGATGACTTTATTTCACGTCCAAATTCCACATTAAAACAAGACTGGGTTTTAAAGTGAGACTGATAAAAGGGAATTTATTTGCCAATTGGAAAGCTGCTCACCTCTCAGGTTCACATTAACTCTGATGTCGGTAATTTGATGTGGACTGGGCTGGCCTCGCTAAATCACATGGTTGCAACGTTTACTCACTCATGCACTTAGCGGGGCAGGCTTTTAGGTGTGTGTATGTTTGAGGAGGGTGTGTACTACAGAGTGGAGAGTACAGAGGAGAAAGGTGAGAGAGACAGAAGGAGGCAGAGGGAGATGCTGCACCTGTGCATGATCACCTGAGGAGACGAAGCAAAGAGAAGACAGAGAGGAGATACAGAGTTTGTCAGGATGGTCGGACAGTTTCACTTCTGAGAGAATCTACTTCAACCGGCTCTTCACTGATAAGGTAAAAAAACACAAAACTTTTTTTATGAAACTGTTCTTGTTGCTTTAATGTGATTGACGACAGAACTAAGTATAGATTCAGCAAAGGAAACCTGTTGGTTTGAATGTGTTGATGTGGTTTATTGAAAACATTCTAATGTGTTCATCATATTCACAGAATGAAACATGCAAATGTTTGAATGAAAAAGTCCATGACCTATTTCCATCGCTGCCGTTGGTGTTTTAATTGTCCATCAATCAGCTATTTGAACCTCTCACCTATCTTCTTGACAAATGTGGCCAAAAATTTGATGGTTCTTGGTTCTTAAATGAGAGAAATCGCTGCTTTCTTCAGATTTTACATTGAAGTGAAATGAATATTATTGATTGTTGGACTGTTTGGTGACCAAAACAAGACATTTAACAAATGTCAGCTCTGGTTACAGGAAATTGTTGTCGTTGTTTTGTGGAAAAATTGATCCATTTAGAGGATTTCTGGTTTGACCGCTGATAATTCAAGATGATCACAAGCTAATAAAGCTGATGTTATCATGAACGTAATAACATTCTTTTGTCTGGCAGCAAACATGAAGGTTCAAATTCAACTGTGTGTGTCTCCATGTGCACCAAACAAACAACCAAACAGATTATAGAGACTTCAAATGATTCAGTTTGACAGACAAAGAGCATGAAGAACCGCTTTTTATCGGCCTGTTCAGCTGAGCCGTGGTTACGGGTCGCTGGTGAAGCTGGCACAAAGGGCGAAACCTGAGAATCTAATGAAGCCTCGGCTCAGTTATGAGGGCAGCTCGCTCCCCGCCGCCCTCGCAGCCTCGGCTCAAACGTTGAGCTCCTGAAGGGGTTTTTTTTCAGCTGGTTAGTGATTTCTGAAGGTGGCCAACCGGCTCTGATCCCTGAGACTCCGCCGAGCAGCTCGGCCACACATAACAGAATACATGGTAACTTATTAAAGAGAACTATGGAGGGCCTCCTTTGTGTCAACACGGCGTTTTGTCTCAAAGGTCACATCTAAGTCAAACACAGAATAGGAAAAGAAATATGTGTGCATAATGTACCGCTATGTTCTCTGACTGAACGCAGTGTGAAAGTGCTGCTCGAGGCCTCGGAGCTGCTTTGTTGATGAAAAGTCAACAATATAATGTAAATATCCTGCAAACATTCGCCACAGTGAAACCTGTCTTTTGTTAAAGACCAAACACATCCATGTGGCTAAAATTCAGCCAGAAAACAAGAAGAGTTAGCTGGATTTAGTGTTTGAATTTAAAGTCTTGAACAAGAATGAAAGAAACAGAGAAACAGAAGCAAAACACTCTGTTGAAAAACTCATAAAAACTCATTTTGGTCAGAAACTCTGTGTGTTACCTGAGTGTCTATAAACATTGTGCTTAGAAAATAAGAGTAATCAAGCAACCCAGAGTCAGGACGTAACTTTACATCCAGACTAATAAAACAGGAGAGCTGCTGTGAAAACTTTTCCTTGGAATTACAGTTTTCAGGTTAATATTCAAACCCCATTAAAACGTTGAATCAAAAAGCTGGTTTCCTGCATGGCGTTTCATCCTGAACCTTGGCACCTCGTGTGTGCCAGGTGACCAAACATCACATGCCTCAGATAAGAGTAAGATGAGTGCTTCTGCAAAGGGCATGGAGCAGCTATTTGCATAGGTGCTGCATGATAAAATCCCCCCCCGCGGAGGAGGATTTATGTTTCTTTCTTTCCTCTCAGCCCTCATAAAGTGGAAATTGCGGCATTTGAGAATCTCATAAAAATTGGTTAATAAGCAACATGTTGTTCAAATGCTGTTTGTGTTTAATTACAGTTCAAAGCTCAGTTTGAAATGCATTTTAAAAAAAAAAACTCCATCATAAAAAGAAAACAAGAGTTAAAAAGCTACGAGAGGAGATTTTTAAAATGCAGACATGATCAAACCAGCGTTATTCTGTTTGTGCTCCAGCTTTGAAACCTGTTTTGGACAGATGTATTTGTGATAAAAGACTAAATTTTGGGTCCAAAAAAGATAAAAACCCTGTGAAAAATGTCTTTTTTTGTCGGAACAAAAGTTCAAACTAAATAAAATTTTATTTACTCTGATTTGAGAGCAAAAAAAAGGCATCAACATGCTTCATTTTTGGTGTTTGCTTGAAAAATAAGTGATATAATAAGTTATATGCGAATATATTTCTGATAACACCCCAGAAAAGTCTTCTTGACTTCATAAACAAATATAAAATAGAGATAAATCATCTTCACCTAACTCAAACTGCAGGGACTGATAACTCTGTTTCCCAACATGAGCTCATAAACCTGAATTATTGTAGCGGGAATCATATAATTAGATAATCCACTGTTATCTTGTGATGAGGACAATAAAAACTCCTCTTCACTCTGCTCTCATATAAGTGATTCCAGCTCCTTCGTCTGTCCGTTTTCTTGTCACCTGACTTCATATCAGATCACATGGGACGGACAGAGGATAGGGTTCAGATGCTCATTAATTCATCAGCCGAGGGCGGAGTGTCAGGTGTCCTCCGCCCGCCTCCAGGTTGCATCGATGTGCAGCAGGTGAACATGTGTCTGGTCCATGTGAACAGGAAGTGATGGGCATTTCTGAACCAGGACGACCTGCTGATCAATAACGAGACGTCACGTTCAGCCAATTTATGATCAGTTTAAATCTGGAGTACAATAAATAAATACTGCATCTTATTTTGATATCACAACTTAACGTTTGCTCACAGTAACTAAGTACATTTACTCATCTAATATAATGAAGTACAATGCTGAAGTACTTGTACTTTCCTTGACTGACTCGATGTGTTGCTTTACACAGAATGCATCAATAATAATAATAATAATAATAATAATAATATAACAGCATGTTTTGGGGCACCTGCCTCCCCAGTGAATACTTTTCATACTCTAATTACATGTTGCTGATGATAATTCTGTAGTTTTACTTTCACATTTCGAACACAGCACTTTAACTCTTCGTCGAGTGTAGTTTTACCACTTTTACAAGCTAAAAGGTGTAAATAGTGACCAGACTGACTGGTTATGTTAAAGTCTGTTACATAACCAATCAGCAGCTGCCTGACGGAGCCTCAACACACAGCCGACTGGAAAATATACGACTGCACAAAAGTTAACAAACAGTTCAGGAAAAGAGCGAAATACTGAGGTCAAAAGTCCAAATGCTTCGAAGCCGAAAGTAATGTTTGACGAGCAAAAAATCTGTGAAAGTTTGTTTTTATTTTGTTATTTTTTAAAAAGGTTAATTAAAGTTTAAGTTTAAAAACTGATGGTGGAAACAGTAGTTTGATAAAAATAATAAATTGATGATTATTAAGGAAAATCTCAATGAGCTTTTGCATCACGTGGCCTTCATGAGTTTGTTCTGTTGTCGTGGTGACGGTTGAGTTGATGTTGTGGATGCAGTCACATAGAAACTCTTGACTCTGTGCAAAACATGTTGTGGTGTCAGATGAAGTTTTTATGTGTTTTATTAAATTACAAAAAGCAAGAAAAGAGTCATCTCGTTTTTTTAAAGGCTGAATTTTTACATTTTTAAATGTCTAAGCTGCTTTGTTCTGACTGAAATATCCAAATCTGTATAAAAGACAATGGTGAAAGTAAAATTTGTCAGATGTGTGAAGGTTTATTTTACTCGCTGTTTATGTTTTCAGCTAATTTTGATCTCCAGTTTGATGCTCAGTGTGTTTGATTTGGACTCATTCAAACCATAAAAATCTAAAACTTTTCATTTTAAAGTCCTTTAAAGCGCACCATAAAAACTACAGCTTCAGTTGCTGTAAAGGGAAAAACTCTTCAGACTTTCAGCTCCATGTTGTGCAGAAAACATCACCATGTTGACCTGCGATGCAGCTACAAGTGTGTTCAAGATGGCAACTTGATCCCTTCAGTTTATTTTTAAGGAGACTGAAATGTGTTAGAAAGATATAACAGAAAACTGAGGAGGAGCTTCCTCAAACTGATGCTGTTCTTGCATTTAATTTATCTATTTTTCACTGAAATGTTCATATCAGATGTGATAAGTCATATGTTCTTCACATGTTCCTTTGTGTCCTTCAGGCTCGTCCTCCAGTCTCTGCAGCTGCCATGGCTGATTCAAGCTGGTGGAAGCTGACTTTCACCCGCAAGAAGAAATCTGAAGCGAAGATCCTGTATGAGATCCCACCTGAGTTCAACACCGGAAACAAGGAGCACTCGAGCAATAACCTGCCTGTAGCTCATACGGACAGCCACCTCAACTCCAGACTGGAGAAGATTGTAGATAAATCTACAACCAAAGGCCGCCACGTCAAGGTCTCCAACTCCGGACGCTACAGGGAGAAGAAGAAGATCCGTGCAACGCTGGAACCAAACCTGTTTGCAGAGAAAAACCCCGGTGATGAAAACCACAAAAAAAAGACTGAAAAATAGCACAGGAGCACACACTTTATTGAAATGTGTCATATGTCAGCGTCACACTTGTAAAAGCTTTTAAGAAAGCTTTAAACATACAAGCACAACCATGTGCAACGTGCAATGTGCAATGTGCAAGGTGGATAAACACTTGAATTAGGCACCACACCCAGCTAGATACCGCAACCAGCTGACTCACCTAAACAAACAGCTGCTATCAGCAGACAACGTTAGAGCATCACCGTAAAACCAAAGTGCTGCAGATTTTCTCCGTCGGTCTCTTTTTCTTCTTTTCTTACTTTCTGTTCTCTCGCTGTTGTTTTTCATCCTCAGAAATGATCCCAATGACATGAAGAAAAAGACATTCTGCCTAACCTCAAACATCCTAATGAATGAACAGGAACGCTGCAAATTTTTATTTTTAATGTTTAAGATGTAAAGTTTTTGGAATTAAGCCCGTTTTTATATGTCTTACACAATCAGCATGGGTGAGGAAACGCCTGCAAAGCACTATAAATTTTTATTACATTTTTATGACCAAAGCAAATAGAAACTTGATTTAATGACTGTGTCTGAAACATTATGGATACTTGGATGTGATAAATCTGAAAAAAAAAATGATGTTTATATAATCATTTCTGGATCTTTGAGCATAAAAGCATTTCAGTTTTTGTTTTTAATAAATGTTTTAAAATGAGTTCATGATAAGAGTGCTTTGTGTTTGTGCAGAAACACAGTTATGTCACGATTATTTGAACACAAGGATCAGTGCTAATCTTGGTCTCAGGTTGCAGAGACGGGTTTGTTGTTTCACCTGAGCGTGTGTGTGCTCGCTCTGTTGACATGGCGACTGTAAGCAGACGCTGACATCTGATACGTCGCCGAGCTCCATCATTTTGTAATGTGACTTTCCTTACGTCAGTTCACACACTGGCTGCAGATACGAGCGTGAAGGGTCATCCACTTATCAGCCGGTGGGCCGAATGGTGTTTGAGGAAGTAAACACGTCTTTTACTTTGGTAAAAGTACTAATGACTCACTGTAAAAATACTTTCCTACAAGTAAAAGTCCTGTGTTTAACAGATTACTTGAGTCAAAGTACAACCAGGAAATGTCCTTAAAGTTTAAAGTGAAGGAAAAGCAAAAGTACTCAGTGCAGTAAAATCTCCACTGTGACTGTTGGATAAAATGTCATAAAATCAAGGCTCATGCCTTAAAAAAACACAAGATTTCACTGTCAGAGTTTTCCTTAAGAAAGAATCTTATTTAAAACTATTTTGTAAAGGACTGCAACTGTTGTTTTCATTGTAGATTAATCTGCTGATTATTTTTGCTATTAATTGATTGTTTTGTTTGTAAAAGAAAAATCTGAAAATAGTGAAAAATGAAGTCACAGTTGCACAGAGCTCAAAGTTTGTTTAGTCCTCCAAACTGTCCAAACTATTAAAAAATATTAAAATATTTAAAGGAAAATCATAAAATCCTCACATAAAAGGACAACTGTCAAAAAGTTGCAAATTCATTCCTTTTTTAATTGATTTCATGCTTCAGTTGATCTTTACATGGACGGACAAACAGTTCAATTTATAACAAAGCATCATATTTTATAAGGTGTTTATGTGTTTTCCATCCAAAATCTGATTTTAAGCAGTCAGTAACTAGAGCTGTCAGGTAAATGTAGTGCAATAAAAGTGTACTACACACTTTTATATGTGTATATATAAAACTTTACACTTCACAACTGTGCGAAAGTCCACTTGGTGTTTTGAGTCTATAAATTTTCCTCTTTTGTTGATTGTTGTTGTTTGTGAATGTTGTGCCGCTGACACCTGCTGGCCAAACACGCACACAGCACTTAGTTACAAAAGAAGTTTTATTAATGGCTCTATTCCACAATTAATTCAAGTCAAAACAACATTCAATAAACAATACACAACAACCCCATTCTCTAATAATACAAGACGTACGTGACACACATGAGAATTGGCACAAATTAAGCTCTTTTAATCTCGTTATTAAAAGGCAGATCCACAGTCTTAATTTAAGACAGTTCATAATGAATTAAAGTCAGCTAAAGTCACAGGAAAAGTACAGTAACACTGTGTTTTTAAGGTCCTGTAGTTTCCATAATTTCCTAGAAAGACACTAATATGTAACTGGAACTCAATGTAACTTGAAATGACTGTAATTTAGTACCAAATATGAGGAAAATGACGTCAATGTTCATTTGTTTAATACAATTTTGAGTAACACATTCAAATGAATAACAGACATAATGCAAAGACTTTAACTAAGTGATCAGCAGGTCGTCTATTAGTGCAAAAATGTGGATTTAAATACATTTTTCCTTCAATATTAAACTCGAAACTGTCTCTGAACTTTGTCCCCATTTTCCCCGTCATTGTTCAAAATAACACAACAGAGTTCTCGATAACTTTTTGGAACTTTAAAGGAAATTACAGACCTTTAAAATCAAGTGTTACCAACTATTTTCTCATGAAGCTGCATCACTGGAGAATAATGTGACTTAGCTACTGATTACAGATGACAACAGATCGTCAGCGGAACAGATTGTGCTTTTGTAAAGACACAAGACACAGTTTCAACGTCCTAAAGTTTATAACAACCCTGCTGAATTACCAACTTTCCTGTCAATCATTATTGGAAAAGATCAGGTGGAGTTTGATCTCCTGTGTTGGACAGGATACTTTCTGCAGCCCAAACAGGCCTTTTTCACTTCATAACACCCTGAAAAATGTGAAGTTTTGCAGTAAAATCAGGTTGCAACACACCTGAAAAACAACAACTGTGTACTGACATGAAGAACTTTTCACGATTAAGTTCAGTAAGAACACGAAGATGTTTGGCTTGTTGATAAAAACCTAAACACAGCTGCACCTATTTAATCAACATCGAATGGTTTTCCATCAGTTCCTGTGAGGTAAAGTTTCTAAGATTAAAGAGATCAAATCTGAGATGAATCGACCTTCCCTGCAGTTCCTGTGGCGTCTCATGGAGACAGTCGCTGGTAGACCCAGCCTCCCTCTGCAGCGTGCTGAAACTCCCCCAGCTCGGACTCCCCGTCCTTCTGCCTGGTGAAGACGATGCGGTCGTGCAGTCTGTTGGTCTGACCCTGCCAGAACTCCATCAGGTACGGCTTCACCATGTAGCCGCCCCTGTAAACAAAGGACAGCTGGAATATTAGAAAGCATCTTGCAGTAAAATTGCACTTGCTTTGTTGCAAAGAGGATTTACAACACTTTCTGTATCTCTGTAAAGTAAATATGCAGCTGGCTGACAGTTCAGCTTTTATGATGGGGAGATATGTGCTCAGTTTTTTCTGGGTCTTGAGTTACTTCCTGGAGTATTAACTGGTTTCCTGGCAACACATAACCCCTAAAAATGACCCATTTGACTCTTTTATTATGTGTATATTTGCCATTGAGACGTATAAACTCAGATATTTTTACCTGAGGACAGAGCTAGGCTAGCTGTTTCCCTCTATTTCCAGTTTTAATGCTAAGCTAGGCTAACTGATGTTAATATAGAAATGTATTGATTTTCTCTATGCAAGGAAAGTTAAGAGGTGCATTTCCAAATATGTTGCACTGTCGTTTCAAACACATTTTAAGGAATCTTGTGGTCAAAATGGACCAAACTTTCTTCCTTTTCACATCATTTTAATGTCGTGGTCTGATTTAAGTAAAAAAACAGTGATGCTCACCAGTAATTAGGCATAGGCACCTCTGTGTCCTTGTACTTCTCCTCCAGTTCTGCATTTTTCTGCCTTAGATACTGAAAAGAAAAAGAGAAAGCTAAGCCTTAAACACTGATGTGTTATCCACATGTACAAATCACAGCACAGCTTCAGTTCTTACGTCTCTGTTGGGAATCGGAGTACTCTGTCGGCTCACGACTGCCCCGATCTGACTGCCCTTTGGTCGCGAGTGGAAATAAGCCTCTGAGCTCTGGAAGGGGATTCGCTCCACGGTGCCCTCGATCCGAATCTACAGATTGAAATAAAAATCACCTATAAACATTCAAGATGTGGAGATCAATCAAAATGTAGAATGGATAAGCACATAAGAGACACACACCTGTCGATGTAAGGGTTCCCAGTAGAAGACCAGACATGCATGTGGATTACTCTCCTGTAAGCGAGGAACAGATCAGATGTGTTGACATTGATTAATACTAAACTCTGAAAGTAAAGGTAGTGAACTAGTCACTATAAGGGAACATAAATTAACAGTTTAAGCTATAAATTAACTGTTTGACAGTCACTTTTTAGAAGGTCACATAAGGTCACAGACAGAAAAGACGCTTTTAGACTGATAGTTACCAGCTCAGAGCCCTTTCTGCTCTCATAGTTGGTGAAGAACCGGAAACCTTCGGCGCCGTAACCTTTCAGGAGGACCATTCGAGCAGACGGACGTCCGTCTCTGTGCAAACAGATATGAGGCTGACATTAGAGTATAAAAAACAGTGAATATATCTGCTCTTTCATCTCAAAAAGATGGTGTTACCTACTTGGTGGCGGTGGCAATGCACATAGCGTTTGCTTCTCCGATTTCAGAGCATTTTGTGGCTTGATCGAGCCAGTTTCCAAACTGTTTGATCGGGTCCAAAGATACCAGCTGGCTCTCCTCAAAACACTGTGAGCAAAATACTCAATTAAATAAGATTGATTTAATTACTAATAATTACTATGATGGGTCTGATTTGGTTTTTCTGTAAAGGCCAGATGTTACAGTTGAGGTCTGAAACATCTGGCATGAAAACACATGCACAAAACACAACTTCCCTCCCTAATGTAACAGCAAACAGTTTTCAAGACAAACAGACTAGATTCAGTTTATATCATCATAACCTTGCACATAAACACACCACAGACTGGACTAAGGTGCACGTCTCCATTTATTTCACCCTGAAACTAGAAATTTAAGTCCTTGAATGCACCTCACCTCCTCATCTCCTTTGTATTTCTTCCTCATGTCACTCAGGTCCATGCTTTTATGGTCACTCGTTGATTTCCGGTATAGATTCAGTGAAAAGACGTTCAGCTGACCGGCGGTCACAGAGGCACGCGGCAGATTCCCGTGAAATATACTGATATGCCTAAAGGAAAGCGTAGTGAGCGTGCGCCTCATCGTGCTTACCAAACAGACCCTGACGTCAGCACGCACCCCCCAACAACCTTACGTAAAAATATTATGCAAACGTGAGAGGGGTTTTGTAACCGGACCAAATGTTTTAGAATAACTACGTTTTGGGGAAAATTATTTCTTATTACTACTTAAATGCTTTAGTAATGTACAAATATGAAGCTGTGTGTTAAGAAATAACTGTTTAAACACAAAAAAGCGATGATATCGTTGATTTAAACTACACATTCGCACATCGACGTGCTATGATGCATTCAGGTTATAGCTGTTATTCGAGAGCTAATCAGCCAGTCGTTAAATGTTATGTGTTATATGGCATTGAAAAGGGTAATAAATTCCCTGCCTGGAATTAAAGATATCTCTCACGTGGCGAAAATAATTAGCATAACATAAGTGTCAACAAACCGGTGATAAAACGACTGCAAAGCCAAACATTGCTAGCAGTTACATGTAATCTGACGAAGTCCAAAAACACTGATTCAAGTTATTTAGCTATCGACAAATTAGCTTTTTGTTGCCTTTAAAATCTGAGTTCACTCGGTGGCAAACACACAAATGTCTGAATTGGTAAAATAGCTAAGCTTGATGTACTCAAACAGCTGGTGTGATCTTCTCTGTCGACAGGTCTGTGAATGCAGCACTCCCGCTGTTGTCACTTCCGGAATCAACTGACATTTTCCGTTTAAACATGGCGGCGACCTTGTGTTTAAAGCTATTACCGAAACAGGGTAATGTAAAGTAAATACTGCATCTCTGTCAGTAGCTTTAGGTGGTCAATTCTTTAAAACCTGTTTTTCTAGAACTGGCTAAAGTTAGCAGTGTTTACTTTGCTTTAGTTAAACATCTTATTACTCAGGACTCGAAGTGTTTAGTTAGCCGGTGTTAGCATAGCAGCCTCAGACAGCAAGTTTAACGTTAACTTAGCCGGATGTTTAACAGAGTTTTCTGTCTTTCAGGATGGCTTCCCCTCACACAGAGTGTCCGCCACGGCTCCAAGGCCGTGACCCGCCACAGGAAACCGATGCACTTTCTCAAACAGAAGCTCCTGGCTGTGACAGAGTACATTCCTCCCAAACGGACCGTTCCTCCAGGCGCTTACCCATCCCAAAACAAACGAGTCCAGGAGGTAACATCCATCCCTTACCCGCCCTCTTCTTACATGTTTTTTTTAAGTATTTTTGGCTGAAATTATGACACAAAGGGCCAAAAGCCGCTGTTATGACAGTTAATAATGCGTTCACTAAAGTGGCCAAAAATTAGTGAACGTCAGAATATTATACCAAAGTGATTGTTGAACATCTTATTCCAAAATCACGAACACTGATCTGCTGTTATGGCTGCATATAGCTGAAACATGTCTGAAGGGATTTTCTCTCTAAAACATTTCCTCTGTCCTCACACCTCAAGCACTCATTGAAACTCTCTTTTTGTGCTCCACCAGGATAGTCCTCTCATGCTAATCATGAAAAGGGATTTGAAGAAGTTGTTCCAAGACTGCAAGATGATCGCTGTGGCTCAGAACAACGCCAGCAACGCTGAAGACATGATGCTTCTCAAACACAGACTTTACAAACATGACATCGCTGTCAAGTTCTTCCCAAACCAGGTAATTCAAATAATGTATCAGTTTTTATGTCTCAAGTTCACCTTAAAAACAAGCCTTACATCTTAACCTTGAAACGCTTTTTAGGTGATGCCTGTCTTTATTTGATATCTGCATAGTGGTTTAATCTAATTTTTTTAACGTCTCCTTTCATCATTGAGGATTTAACTAATCTTCAATCATTCTCTTCTTCAGGTGATGCATTCATTTCTGAACGACAGCGTTTACAGCAACATGGCTCCTCTGTTCATCGGTCCCACAGTTCTGTTTGTTAGTAAAGACCCAAAGGCGAAGGAGATGCTGACGGCTCTGAGGTCCAGCCCGCAGATGACACTCCTGGGTGCGTTCATCTCTAATGACTTTCTAATGCAGAAGGATCTTTTTATGATGTCTGCTGCAGACAAATAACACACATGCACAATCTGATGCCTCAGGAGCTTAAAAATTCATCACAAATGAAAATTCAAAACAACCGACGGAGCTTTTTAAAAAACATTTCATGTCAAAAGTAGCAAAAATTTGGACGCCTGAAGCTGTGAAGAGCATCTGTTTTGTGTTTGTAGAAGATTCTCTTGTTGATTTATTAACTTCTAATGATGGTTTCCAAAGTGTTCACCTTCATTGCTCATCTCTCCACAGGTGCTTGTATAGAAAACACGTTGCTGAGTGCACAGGGGCTGGTGACGTACTCCAAACTGCCATCAGTGACCCTCGTCCAGGGCGAACTGGTCAGCGGGCTGACGATGCTGACGTCCCACACCGCCTCCCTGCTGCAGCGCCACCCGGCCCACCTGTCTGCTCTGCTGCAGCAGTACGTCAAGCAGCAGAGCTCAGAGGGCAGCGCAGATGGAGCTCCTACAGCAGAGGAAGCCACGTAGAGCTCCAGAGGAAGCTACTGGAACTGTTGCCTTGTGGATTTGAAGCTGCCTGGAATGATAAAGGACTGTTGGGTTGGATGTTCAGAACTTGTATAAATTTAGAACCAAAGTTCAAGACAAATTTTTAAGATAAGAAGAATGCTGCAGAAAAGATCTTAAAAATTGGAGCGGTGCAGGTCAGTCGGGGTTAAATTAAACTAAATTATACAATTTGCATCCACCCATGAGAGCACCGTGGCCACTGTGACTGAAGAAGTCTGTGGAAATGACTGTTTGCATCTCAGCATGTTAATGAAGTCTTGGATGGAAAGTGCAGTAAATACGTCAGTGTTGCTCAAACAATGTGTTTATTTAAGGAAACTGTCTCATAAATAAACTGTCAACACAATCTGTTGCTCTGTCTCATTTTTTGGAGGAATTTCACGCAGTGCATTTAAAGGGTGACTTTTAAAGTGTTGCCATGTGTTGATTTTTATAATCTCACAGATTATTCGTACAGTAACACAGCTGAGTGACAGCCAGAGTTGATGCATTGTTGCAAAGCATAAGTGGCATCATGAGAACCACACCAGCCAAAATAAACACAAGTGGTCACAGATCCTGATACGTTAATCTGCAGATTACAGCATGTTAATCTGGGTCAGTTAGTCTGTAATGGCCTGCCTTTAAGAGGGAGCCCGGCGTTATTGTGTTCACGCTCCTGCGCAGAGGACACAATGTTCAAATGTCTTAAAGCACATGTTGATACACAAACCAAAGCAGATATGCACAGTGTCAATTAATTAAAAGATCAAAAATAAAAAATATGCTTTAATTTAGATATTTTTCATGCAAAGGATTGAAGCTGCAGACAAGGAAGCATCACCTGCACGAAACAAACAAAAAAAACTATTAGAGTTATATTACTGACATCTAAAGGGATCATTATCACCTGCAATGAATAATCGACCACTAAAACGCGCTATCATCAATAATATTGATGTTTTTTTTTTATTATCAGCACATATGAGACCAAACTTTATCCCTTAAATGTCGCGTTATGAACATTTCATTAGCTTCCGCTCAGATGAGACCCTGATGGAGCTCACAGCTTTGTTTCACGCATTAACATGAGTGTGTAGAGTGAGTGGAGGTTGGCGAGATTTACCCTCCACAACATCCCCGCGAGACACACTCGGTGTAATTCCAGCTAATGCGGATAATGCCCAGGACGCACTGCGCATGGCGCGCGCTGCCTGCGACGCACAGCTCTCCTTGGATTTGGACTCAGTCTCCGAGAGAGGGGGCACGGCTGGTGAGATTACGCGATCAGAATTAGTGAGTATCCGTGGAGACATGTAGTTTGAGTCCATTTTTTTCACTTGTTTAGATGGAAAAGCGTTTTCTTCGTCGAAATGGTGATTTTCCGCAGTTTCTTAAACGCCAAATGAGACATTTGCCGGGTTTGTCAGGCGCAGAGGACTGCAACAGATGATGAGAGTCGGAGGTGAATTTCAGGTAAGACTCCTCTCCAGGCCTTAAACACGAGTTTACTCAGAAAACACGACAATGGAGCTTAAAAGTTTGGGTTAATTCAGATGAAAAAAGAAACATTGAGAATATTTAAAAAGGCGTTTATCCAAATATTAAATGCAACATACTGTAATCTCTGTCATAATGCTTCGTGGTGACTCTCTGTTTACATCATAAAACCCGTTTAAGCTGTAAAAACTTACATTCTTCTGCACACGGACAGTTTATTCCTAATGGTTTGTAGATTAAAGTTAAATTTAGAGGCCTGAAAAATTCAAATGGGCCCAAAAAGACTCGAGTGACATCAACCAAGATGAGACTGGCAGCTCAAACTGAACCAAATAAATCAGACAAAGTCTCACTGAACAATCAATTATTGTTAAATATGAATTATTCTCACCTCTCTGAGTCCTTTCAATTTGATTTAAATGAAGGTTTAGTCTGGAAAATCCTCTTTTAGTCCTTTAAAAGTCGCTGTACTGCAAACGGAGGAAGGTGGAGGAGTTTTCACACTCATTCATAAATATGTTTTCCGTCACTGATCCGATCCGCGTTTTTATTGGCTGATGTTTTTATTCCAAAAACGAGATTATAGCTGTCATAATCTCCGCATCTTAATCCCGTCCTCTGGCACCAGGCAGTTTGGTGGCTGTTGCCCAAA
>JAPZDY010000014.1:790235-807725 GCA_029783645.1 Ctenochaetus hawaiiensis | reverse complement strand
GTGTCTTCTGTTTCCCTCTTGTTGTGCACAAATCTTCCAAAAATGAACTAAAGATGAAATAAAATTGTGTATTTTATTTGCAGAAACAAAAACATGAAGTCAACGTTTGTGTTTCATCCCTCGCAGGTTTACATCGCCGCCTTCGCCATCTCTGGTTACTCCACCGCGACGTTCAGGAACCGTTACAAGCCGTTCAACCCGGTGCTCGGAGAAACGTACGAGTGCATCAGAGAGGATCGCGGCTTCCGTCTCATCAGCGAACAGGTAAGATCATGTGATCAAAACAAGGTGAGACAGGCAGTCTGAAAGCTGTGGTTTTTATCCGATGATCCTGGTCATGTGTGGTCAGATGTTCTTTCTTCTCTGTGATTCTTCAGGTCTGCCATCATCCTCCCATCTCTGCCTGCCACGCAGACTCAGACAACTTCTCCTTCTGGCAAGGTGAGTGTGTTTCCTGTCATACCTGCTGTTTGTTCTCTAACTTTGCTTTAAAAAATCATGTGAAAAGGCGATCGGATGAATGTTTTTATGAACGTGAGTTTATGTTTCTGAACAGACCAGAGATGGAAAAATAAATTCTGGGGAAAATCACTGGAGATTCTGCCAACAGGGATGGTGAACGTCACTCTCCCCAGGTAAACAGCTCACACCTGTCCAGCTTTACCTGTATATTAACTGCACAGAGGCACGATGACTCTGGATAAAGTCAAAGAAACATAGAATATCATCATTTTAAGATGACAAACAGGAACCAAAGGCAGCTCAAACATTTTAGAAACATTTTATGAGTTTCTTCTTCTTTGGTGTCCAGATGTTTTAAAGTCAATCTGAATCTGGATTTGCTGACTGTGCACACAACATGATTTAATGTAAAAACATTTGCACCAATAAGGTTTTATTCACTGCACAAAAGATAATAAGAAAGAAACTTTAATTTTTATTTGAATTTTAAGATTTTATTTTTGTATTTCTGTCCTTTTTTGACAGCTTACAGAGTCTCTTAACCACCAGATGACTCAAATCCAACCAGGGATTATTGTCTCTGACAAGTTTTGTGATAATTTTGTGCGTCCAAGAGCTCAAAACACAAAGACAGAGAACCAGCAAACTTTCAAATCAGAAACTTGTATTTCTTCCTGATAGTTTTGTTGATGTTTTCCAGGTATGGAGATCACTACGAGTGGAACAAAGTCGTGACCTGCATCCATAACGTCCTCAGCCAGCAGCGATATCTGGAGCATTACGGAGAAGTCACCATCCGCAACCTCAAGAGCAACGCGTGCACCTGCAAGATCACCTTCGTCAAGGTGAAGGGAACGACTTCCTGCTCTGCTCAGCACGTTCATCACGACAAGGTTTAAACGTTTTCACTGACAAGTTTGTGTTTTGTGTTTTAGTCTCGTTACTGGGGCTCAGAAACGAACAAGAACGAGGTGCAGGGAACTGTGCTCGACCAGACCGGGAGTGTGATCCACCGGTTTGGAGGTCTGTGGCATGAAGGCATCTTCTGTGACACTCTGCCGACGCCCAAATGTGTCTGGAAGCCAAGTGAGTCCAAGACCACCACAAACGTCCTCATGCTTGAGTTTATCTTCACCTGAAAGTTGGGTTTTGCACTGCGGGGTGTAAGAGTTGGGGTTATTTGTACACAGACTGAAGCTGTTGGACCGAATGAGCAGAAACAAACCTGCTAATCAGAACAAATCCAGGCGTCACGTTTGTGCAGCAGCTCACTGCAGACTTGTGTCTCCCCACAGATCCTCAGCCAAAGGATTACCTGCTGTACTACGGCTTCTCCACCTTCGCCATGGAGCTGAATGAACTCACCGCAGACCTGAAGCCTCTGCTGCCCCCTACAGACAGCCGCCTGCGCCCAGATCAAAGGTCAACAGAGCGAAATAATCAGCAAAATGTGAAATGCTCGCTCAGAATTAATAGGGTTCTTGGATTCTTGAATTCAGTTGCAACGCTCAGTGTGATCGGGACCAGGATTATTAGATGCTTTAATAAATAAAATAAACATATTTGTTCATTAAAGAGACTTTGAATTCTTCTTCATAGGATGCTGGAGGAGGGAAAAGTGGAAGAGGCGGATAAAAAGAAAGATGACATTGAGGAATATCAGAGGGAGTGGAGGAAAGATCTGAACAAAAGAGGTGAAGAACACGTTCCTCGTTTTTTCAGGTGAGTTCATCCTGTTTTTAGAACGTTAGCAACAAACTCTGCCGTCCTGTGTCATCTGTTTTAATGCTTTTTGGTACAATGAACGTTTAAGAGCAAGGATAGAAGAAGATTTTCACAATTTAGACACAAGAACCAGAAATTTTCTGTCTCTTTTCTTTAACTGAAACAATCTAATAGTGAAGTGCATTAGTAAGCAGAAACAAAAAAAAGCTCTATACTCTGCTTTTTTAATCCTTCTCTTGTGCAGAATGTTCTTTTACACATATTTAAGTGAATAAGTAAATACATTCTTCTTCTCGTTTTGCAGGAAAGCCAAAGATTCCTGCGGTCGGGACGTTTGGTTGACTAACAGCACTTACTGGAAGCTCAGAGAGAATCCAGGATTTGCTAATCTTGAAAACTTAACTTTGTGGTGACAAAAAAGACCAAAACACAAGAGAGAGAGAGAGAAAGAAACCAGAGGTGGATGTGACAGCGTGTATGAACCGCTCTGACAGATGTGCAGAGGGCAGATGTGCTGCAGATCTCCTCCTGTTCGTCTGTGCCACCATGACTGGATCATGGGAACCAGACAGTCGCCGGTCAAGTTACTCAGTTTTCTGATTCATTTTATTTTTCTAGATGACTTCAGTCGACACATTCATGTTTATATTTTTAATGACATCAGTTCTGACGCACTCGGTCGACCCTGAAACGGACAAATGACTCGAAAATGAACATTTTTAAGTGATCAAACTTGCTTTTCTCTGACAGGAAGCCTCCTGTGTTAGTGTATCAACATGTAAACTTTAAATCAAATCATGTCTCTCGACCAGTTTTCTGTGTTTTATACAGTGCTGTAAAAAAGAAACTCCCCTCTTCCTGATTTCTTCTATTTTTTCATGTTTGTCGCAGTTTTTTCAGATTGTTTCAGATTTTTAAACCAGACTGAACTTTAGACGACTCGAGTAAAAACACAAAATACAGTTTTTAAATAAACAGAAAATAACTTTGATCATTAATGTGAATCAGTAATTGCCTGAGTGAGTAAGTTTTTGTGTCACCTTCAGCAGCATCAGTGACTTTTCTGCTGAGAAACTTCGGCCTCGTTTTGCAGATTTTCTCTAATTCAGCCTCTTTTTTCCAACATGAGCTGCCACTCGTTCAGGTTATTTATTTTTATTTATTAAAAAATTGTGGACATTCAGTATAAACACATATTTAAAAGAAGAGAGGAGATACAAACTGTGTTTTTATGTCATTAATAGTGAAAAAAATTATCCAGCTGGTTGGAAAAAAAAGTTCATACTGTATTTATAAGAACAATAAACTGTTTAACACAACTGTTCTGTTTTGATTTTTTCTTTGGCGTCAATAACTTTATTTTAACTTCACTTCAGATGAAAGTGTATTTGAAACTTTTATGGCAAACTTAAAATATTTTTACATTCAGTAATGACATCAGAATAAATTATAACTCGATAAGCAGCATTTTTAAAAGGTGCTTTCTGATTTTATTTATTTTCTGTCCACATTAAATAAAAATGACACTTTAAACAGCCTGGATTTGTCATGTGGAAGCTTTTATTTCATGAATAAAAAAAACAACAGTACAATACACAAATATGCCACCTTTAATAAATAACAGTTTTTCCCTTCAGAAATCTTCGTCTCTCAACTCGTTTTATGCGTTTGCAGTTTATAAGCTCTGAATCAAAGAGTCACAGGAGTCGTCGTCGCTGCTCCTCGGACATGAACATGGATGCACATGGATCACACACACAAAAAAAATAACATGCTTGTTGCTTGTCTGGTCTCTTTTTTCTTCACTGCTCTGTTTCTGTACAGTAACATCTGGATTTACAGCCACAGCTGGGTGTCAGGGGAAACACAGAATCATGGGAAATGGAGGTTTCAGTGCTTGAACATCAGGGATTGGCTGGAGTTGATTGTAATGGCTGAGATGTCCAGCAGGGGGCGTTCCTGAGGTGTCTGAAAGCATTTTTTTTTCTCTGAATGCAGGATCACTGAGTGAACCGCAGAAGAAACCACAGCACATAAATAAATAACTGACATCGTCCACAGGCCTGTGATCACTTACAGCTCTGCTCTCGTTGTTTCTGCCGTTTCAGCCTCGATTTCAACTCATTTACTCCGTTAATTGCACTTAAAACGAGAATTGTCCTTTGTACACCTTCATTAATGTACATCGTTACAGCCGTCAACATAAACATTAAATAAAACATTTTTTTGGAAATGTCACAGGAGCAACATACATAGTTTTTTTCACCTGTTCATCATAACATAAATCCATCCACTCTGTCCGTATTCAGCATGAAATCAACACTTAGTCATTGAAATGTTCAGGTGAAGGACCGAGCTGTCACACAGTTTGTCCTCGCTGCATCAACGTCATTTTAAGACCATTTTGTCAAGTGCTTCAATAGAGATTTCACATCTTTGTGCATCACATTTTTGATTGTCTTTAAATTGCAGGGACTCGTCTTAAGTGCCAAACTTCGTGTGACACTTTTATAAAATCAGATTATTTCAGGAAAAAAGCTTCACTTTGTGTCGACATGTGAGACCTTAACGAGGCAAAAACCTGCCACTTTACACTTTACAGCCTGTTTGTTGAACCTGCACAAAATCAGAAGTGTAAAAACAACAGTTTGTGCTTTTATGTGCTTTCTTCGGCTGCTTACCTGAAATTAGTGCTGTGAACTGTGAAACAGCATTTAAGCCTAAATTAAAGGAAGTTACAGTGTTTCACCATACAGGAGTTGAACTGGGCTACCTGGGTAAAAACCAGAGATGCTAACAGCTAAACCACACAGGATCTGCACATTACATTTAAACTCATTCATTAATCTTTAGTTTAATGATTTCAGGTAAACTTAACCAGAGTTTTAGCCTCAGAAATGAGAGTTAAAGTGAGGAATTGTGCCATTTTTGGTGCTCAAATGTTACACACTGCACCTTTAAGTCTTTATGCTAAGCTAAGCTAACTGTCCTCTGGCTCGAGCTCCAATTAAAAGGAACAGAAATGAAAGTGGGATCAATCTGCTCATCAATATTAAACTGAATGTTGATCTCTAATTTGTCTAGATTTAAAGTGGTAAATAAACCACAGACATTTACAGTTTTTATCAGCTAATTTAGGTTTTTTTTTATAGTGCAGATTTATTAAAACTGTTAGTTATTTCACATCTTTCTCTCAGAGAGGACTGAAGTAACCCTGCACTCTGCTGACTGAGAGTCTGTCCGTCGCCCCCCGGTGTTGTCTGAGGCCATTAGCACACCTGGTGAGGAATGAGGAGCAGATCTCTGATCAGCGCCGACTGCAGCCTCACTCTTCATCTCTGTCAGCAGGCTGGGAGTCGAGCCTCCGTCAGCCGCTGTCACAACACCATAGGCCCCAAGACTGGGGGGGGGAATCCAGTGTCTTTCTGGTCACTTTGTGCTTCCTGTTTATCGTGACAGTGCCTCGTCTGTTTAGCTACAGGTGCATGTGGCCGTTCTGAATGACCCACTTTTTAAACGTCTGCTGCGACAGAACGGGGGGGGGGCGTTTGGGAAAAACCTGCAGCAGCGTCTTAGCATTTAATGCAGGAGGTCGAGTCTTTGTTATGGTGACGTCAGGTGATGAAATGTACAAATGTCATCACTTAAATACTTCAAATCTAATGCAACAAAAGAGGCTGAGCTTTGCCTTAAATTAAAAACATTTTTATCTTATATTCGAGGTTTTTTTCACCAGAAGATTTCACGTGATTTGTTCTGCTTCCACCTCAACAGAGTGAAGTGCAGCAGCTGGTTGGCAGTGCTGCCGCCTCCTGTGTTTTAGAGCCACATGTGGCTGTTTACAGACCAGGCTTTCACTCAGAATTAGAAAAATTAGATGTTTTCTAACATTTTCTTTTAAACTGATGTCATCATATTGAGAGGCAGTTTGAAACAGCTCTTCAGAAGCTGCATATCAGCATGTTGGTGATTTGTGCAGCATGAAGCCGAAACACTTTATTTTGTTGAAAGTTTACGTCCAGCTGACTGTCAAAGGGCTGCTGTTTCTGAATTTGCATCTTGGAAAATATGAATATAGACAGAAACCAACTGAAAAGTTGACAATGACAATAGTTTGTCTTAGTCAAATCAAACTGAAGCACAAACTGACCGAGTTCAGAGGAGCTTTTTCACCTGGTAGCACCACAATAAAAGAGAAGATAACAATGTATTCTGTCTCATCAACGATCTGCAGCGATGCAACACCTGCGGCTTTGCTTTGTGTCACTTAGAAAGTCGCCCACAAGCAGTTTAATCATTATTATTATTTCTTTCCTCTATTAACTAAAATTTAAATTTGTTAAGCCCGTCCTCCGGAAATTGATCAGAAGAGGCCTCTGAGTGAAGTCTGTTCCTTGTTTAAAGGAACCTCACAGATACAAGCTCTTCTGTGTGTGTGTGTGTGTGTGTGTGTGTGTGTTTGCTGCTGAGTCAACTGCATCAGTTTCTCTTCACATCGGTGAGATATGTTGGGTTGTCTTCAGTTGTAAAGACTTGCTATTTCTGTTGTGGTTGTTGATTTACTTAACACACACACACATGCACGTGACACACACGCACACACACAGATGCACGCACGCACACACACATACAGAAGGTTGTCCTAGCTAGGTTTAGTTGGATTAGCAGGCGCTCTTCAGTGCATGTGCTTGCTAAGTCCTCTTAACCTCCTGACATTTGTTCAGTCTGCAGCCTGCAGTGCACCTCTGTCACCACCGGTGGGAGCTGCACCAAACAAACCAGGCTGCAAACTGTGTGAAATGTGAGTTCTGCTGAGAATCATCAGGGGAAAAATGAACGCGAGCATGTTGTGAGAGTGAGTGTGAATGGCTGAGAGGCTGAGAGGGAAGAGACAGACGGAGACAGAACAAAAGAGACAGAGACAAACTGTTTGATGCAGTGAAGAAGAGACAATCCCTGCAGGCGTCTGTCAGCAAGCAGATATGCAGATCTTTTTTTTTTTTTTAACCCCCCTCAAAAAATCTCCAGATGTTTCAAAGACTAAAGTCACAGGTCTGTTTGTCTGTTTGGTGTCTATGTGACTTCAGGGCAGCGTCCCAGTCACGTCCACTTCGGTTCAACTTCACCTTCAGCAGCGACCTTCAAAGTTCCTCCTGTGATCATTTGACACTCTCAGACTTTATGGACTGATGTGACGGCGGCTGCACGTTCTGTTATGTAGTTCTGCTGTTTAGATGTTGTTCCAGCCCTTCATCGCCACCTGACTGGACAGGCCGCCATGTTGTCCGTGTGGGAAGACGCTGGGAGACGCCGTGCTGGCTGCGGTGACGTGTGAGGTCTTCAATGGGTGTAATAACCGTAATAGTCCGCGTCGCTGTTGCTGTCCTTCTCGCAGGCCTCTCCGCTGCGTGGAGGCGGGGAGTTTTCAGTGCTCGACGTGTACGGCGACACCCTCCTCTTCTTGTCCCCGACGCCGCCCTCGAACAGGCCTGAGTCGGCCGACGCCGCTGATTTCACAGAGGGGGGCTCGAGCCACGGCTCCTCCCCCACCGCCTCCGCCGTGTCTTTGGGCTTTTCCTGCAGCAGGGGGGGCTGCAGTGACTCCAGGAGCGAGGGGGGGTGCAGCCTGGGATTGCCGGGTGACGTGGAAGACGATGAGGAGGATGAAGAGGATATTGGTCTGTACCAGCCCAGACTGGGGCCGGGCTTACTCGGGTGGCTGAGGTACTGGGGGGCCGAGCGGCTGCTGGTCCAGCCGGCCGACGAGGCCCCTGACACGGTCACGCTCGTTGATGCGAACGGGTGGTCTGGGTAGTAGCTGAGCGCGTGGTGGGCGGATGTTTGCAAGGGGAAGGGCTTGTAGAAACCATTTCCTGAAAAGTCCCCATCATAGGAGGAAGTGAAGTCAAGTCGATTGGGGGCCACACCCTGCTGAGGCGGCAGGTACCAGCGGCTGTGGGGGCCCGGGCTGGAGGAGGGGTCCTTGTGCTGCTGGCCCATCCCGATGGGCTCGCGGCCATAGAAGCGGCCCTGGGGCAGGGGGCTCATGTACTGCTCTGAGAGGTAGCCCTGGGGGTAGCAGCTCCCCGGCAGCAGCTGCTGGCTCTCCGTGGGGGAGGGGGTGAAGCGATCAGAGTCGGGAGGAGCGTACAGCCTGAGCAGGAGGGGGGGGAGGAGAGAAGAGTGTGTGAGAAGAGAGAGAGAAAAAAAGAAGGTGTTATTTCCTGCCTCAAACCTCAAACTATCTATCAAACATCTCACAGCCCCTCGCAGCCTTTAACTGCAGCCTCGAGCAGCAACTATATCTCGTCCAATATTAAAAGGAAGACATGTGAACACTTTAAGTTTAAAATCTATTTACGGTGAGCGGATGCAACGTTCAA
Organism: Ctenochaetus hawaiiensis; assembly: GCA_029783645.1. NCBI lineage: Eukaryota > Metazoa > Chordata > Actinopteri > Acanthuriformes > Acanthuridae > Ctenochaetus > Ctenochaetus hawaiiensis. Next base: position 799,155 of record JAPZDY010000014.1, on the reverse strand, counting down.
ATACAGATGAGCTCTCTCTCACAAAATAAGAAGATTTACTGTCGTTCATTTCTCTCTCAGGCTTTTTGAAAATAGTTTACTTACGTGTCATAATTGTCGCGGAAACCTTTAGCGAAGGGGTTGTGGTCTATTTTCAGCTGAGTGATCTGTGTAAGGAACAGGAAAAGGGCATCGAGAGAATGTAGGCAAAGGAAAAAGAGAAGGAGTGAGCAACCAGAAAGAGAAACGAGAGCAGCAAGAGACGAGGCCCCTGACTAATAATTAATGAGCATAATGTGTAATTTTATGGAAACAGTTCATCAAGGAGTGGGCACACACACACTGTATGTGTGTATATATATATATATATATATAAATACATAGTAATGGAATAAACATGATACCATCAGGGTGGGTGTGACTTCTCTGAAATACAGTAACTCTTACACAATGTATTCGAACAGCTGATGGAGATATATTATCTCCAGCTCACAGACGGGAGAAGTGAGGCCCAGCACTCGGGTCAGCCGAGGTGATGTGACTCCTCGCTGAACTCGGTTACTGTACAGTAAAGCTGTGCTCACACTTACAGTAGATTGTAGAAATGTAAATAAGTGTGTGTGTAAATTTTTGATGCGTGCGTGCATTAAGCAAAGCTTCCATCCGAAACACGGCTCCGACATGAATCATTGAACTGCAGACGGCATTAAGACGGTGTTTTTCAGGTTTGAGAGGCGTCGATGTGGTGCTGACCTCATTGTGAGGGGTCACAATAAATATGTCCATGAACTAAAATAAAGTAAAAGATTCCTACTTTTAAGATAAATAAGGAAAGTGGGACATTAACAAACATTTTTTTCAAATTTTCTCAGATATTTAAAAATCTGATTTGTTTGAAAATAAGAAAACTGAGCACAGGTGGCAAAGAAAAGAGTGTTTTTTTACGCTTGACGTTACAATATTCAGTGTCTTTATATATGAAGCTTTCCTTCTGTACTGTTCTGACTTACATCTGCGTTCTGATAGGCAGTGACGGCGATGAACTGAGTCTCTGGGAAGATGAAGGTCTGAGCTTTGGATGAGAGGAAGGGATCATCTGAGCCGTCCTCCTTCACCTCCACGATGTGCAGACGAGGCTGGTACTTATGCAGCGACTGCAGCACGATCATCTGCAGAGGAGATACAAGCAATGATGATATTTTCCTTTTTTTTTTTTTTGCCTTTATTAATTGTAAAACAGTAGCGCATGACACAGGAAGTGTGAGGGCAGAGACAGAGGAAATGCCTACACACTTACTCAATGCCACAAGAGTTCAATAATGTCATTCCTTTAGCAGGTTTGACTATTTAAGGTAAGGGTTTCCTTTTTGCATTCACACTGTTTTCTGATGGCTTTGCACCTTTTGAGATGTGCGAATAATTTCTCTGCTTCAAACTGCAGAGACGGAGAACAAAGATCCCTGATTGCATCTCTCATTGTGAGATTCAATAAAGAAGTCAATTTTGGATTTTGTTGTATGTCAGAAGCACTTTGAGATGCTCTTAATACGAAGCCTGGAGTTTGACGGACAGAACACACACTTTAACACACATGCACAAGGATCAGACACACAGGTGGAGGAGGAGGAGGAGGAGGAGGTGAGCACCTGTGCCACATTGTTGGTGCTTCCCTTGTTGTTGGTGAGCTTCAGTTTGCTGAAAGACACTTCCTGTCTCATCCAATGAGCTCCTGTGTTGGGAGAGTCCGGGTGCATGTACATCCTGTTCCCTGCGACACACAAACACACCATGAGCAACATTTAGAATGTTTATAAGGATGTTTTTGATCTGTCACATCTAGAAAAATACAAAAATCACTCAGCCTGTTTTGGCTTTTTACACTTTATGTCAATTTAACAACATCAATCTAACATTAACATTTAACATTTAATTAAAAAAAAAAGTTTTTTCCTTGATACTGCAAACAGCATGGACAAATTTCAACATGCATCATTAACATCTGTCAGTATCATTGATGTTACTAGCTGCCAATATTTGAAAAACAAAAAAAACAACCTTATATGTTACTGTTTTAGTTTAAAAAATTCAGTTTGGACAATTTATTCTATTTTTGGTAAATTTACTTCAGTTTCCTTTGGTTTTTATTTCATTTTTAAATCAAGTTAAGCACAAATTTTATTACATTCGATCACTTCACGCTGTCAGGAAGTTATTACATGATACATTTCATCATTATTATTTCCAAAAAAAAACACATCTTTGGTTGAAATAAGTTGCTGTTTCTGTTGATCACAGTGTTTGCAGCAGATATTACAGGATTAAAATCTGAGAACCATCATTTTTCACAGTGTTACCACAATGACCTGCTAACCTTCTGTGAACACACCACATAAGTGAAATATTAGCTCTAATTGAGTAAAAGTTGTTTCACCACAATTTCCACAACAGTAACATCAGCAGTCACCTTTCATTAACACCTGGCACATGTGTGACAACACCTTGCGCTTTCTTTCTTTTAAATATATTTGTGGTTAGTCTTTCATCAATTGCACTGATATGTTGTTTTGCATGACTTGCTGTGTGTGTGTTTTTTTTCTGAGGTGTGAACAGGAAGAAATGATGGTTGAACAGAGAGAGAACGAAACAGGGATGGGAACAGAAATTAAAACCAAATCCATGATTTTTTAACAGAGCCGAACGCTGGAAATAAAGACCGAAAAATCAGACAGTATTTCTGTCAATGAACTCAAACAACCTCTTACAAATAAAAGAGAAATTTGAGCTGAAATTAACTCTAATATCTCAAATTTATTACTGAAGGGAGGGTTTAAAATTTGAATTCTTAGAGGGAGTTCAATTAGAAAAGAGGCAACAACAAGATACTTCTGGACACGACAGATGAAACTGAGATCAGACGCTTTTATGAAGAAAATATGATAAATGACAGTCAAACTTTCTGATCAGGTTTAAAGTTATTGATCTACAGGAAAGATGTGCTTGGTGTCTTCACAGAAGTGTTGCTTCAAGCCCCAAAACCTTCACTTTTTAAACAGTCTTACAGGATTATTTACAACATCCAACACTTGATTACAGACAAAACCTCTTTGTCAGGAATTGACAACAAACAACAACAACAAACAAGCACAGCAGCAAACATTCAATCCGTGCAAAATGCGTGATGAAGCTTCTGACTTCAAGCAAAAGCAACATCAAAATGTCCACAGAAACCTCTCAGACGACTTGCATCATGCATTCTGATGCACATCTTGGTTTCCCCACTGTATGCATGTAGGTTTGCTACAATATTGCTAAATAAACCACTTCCTCAACATCTTCATGCTGCATTCACTGAGCTGAAGGTCTGTTCCCAGCTTATTTAGTGACCAGTGTTTGTTTTTCTTAGCTGGTGTTTGATCGACTTATTTGTGTCAGGTTTCGTTATTTAAAGCCTCCAGAAGAGAAACGATGTATTTCTTTTTTTATCCATTGTTAATGTCTGTCGTGTCTACTTTAAGAGATTTATAACATTTAAGCTCAGTGTTCTATTAAAATTAAGAAACAAAAAAGACTTTGCATGTTGGCAGCTCTGAAAAGCACAAACTGGTAACTAAAAAAACTTAAATATTTATATTTAAAATGCTGTAAACTTGAGCTGCAAACTCAGTTAAACAAAACTCAAAACTAAAACTAAATTCAAAGGATTAGAAATAAACAAAAAGAGGAAAAAGACTTTTTATCAACAGATGAAATGATGCATTCAAACTTTGTACCTGGGTAACAAAGCTTAAGTCTGAAAGCAGTTGTTGCTAAAATGTGCAAAAGTAAAAGTCCTCATATTACTCATGCAGGATAGCCCATTTCAAAATAAAATATATATCACATTACTGTATTACCTGGGTTATAATTAGAGAGCATTAATGTTTTAATCACTCAATGTTGCAGCTGGTGAAGACGGAGTTATTTTAACCTACTTTAATTACAGCTTGCTAGGGTTTGTCTATAATAAAAACTTAAAAGTTTTTAGTAATTATATTTTTTAATGAAATTAATCCGAAAAGTAACAAGTTCCTGATGTTTTAAAATCATTGTAGCAGAGTAAACATGTTTTTTTCATGTGTAGTGTATAAAAAGTATAAATAAGGATCAAATAAATTTACCCAAGTACATTAGAACACAACTTTACTGAGATTATTTTTTCTCTTTCACAAATAAGACCGGCTGACTGTAACTGCGCTGTGACTTGAAACGTACCCGGCATGTTTCCCTCGGCTTTCCCACACTGGACCCACTTGCCGCCTTGGTACCTCCAGTGGTGCTGATCAGCCAGAACGACGTCCACATAGACGTTATAGTGAGCAGACGGATCCAGAACGCTGATGTTGAAGCTCAGGAAGGGAAACATCCTCCTGAATAAACACACAGGGAAAAAAACAGGATTATTAATTCAATAAATATTGATTTTTAGGAACTGAAAAGAAAAAAATATGTTATAGCCAAAATCTGCAAACCACAATAATATCATGAATACTAGTCAGTTGGCAGTTGTTTATCACTGTAAGTCTGGAAGGGTTTTAAATGAAAAATAGTAAACATGTGAACAGATGCGAAGCAGATCTTTTCCTTTGAAATGTCAGTAAGAAAATACAAGTGTTCGTGATTTCTTTGGAATATAAAATACATGAATGACAGCAAGAAGAAATATTTGACCTACTTAAAAATGTGTACCATGTTTTTACGAACAAAACATGTTAAAAGATGAAGGATTTAGTAATTATTTAAAATGATTTATGGTGTTTAAACAGTGTCAGTGACAGAAAAAACTATCTGACAACAACACTGCTAATAAATTAATTTATCATTATTTGAACAAGCAGCAATAACTTTAAAAAAACAGGTTCTTCTTTCTTCCGACCATCTGAATATTTCTAGCAAAAGCCATTTTTCAAACAAGAAAATTAAAATTAAGCACATCAAATGCAAAAAGAATAAAAAAGTGCTCTTTACAGGCAGTAATCCCTGTTTGTAAGGTGAGAGGATGATTCCTCTTTGACCTCATGACTTCCTGTTTGCCTTAACTCCCCCCATCTGAGGAATCAGGAGTAATGACTGAGAGGTGGAGGGGACACGAGGGGACACGAGGGGACATGAAGGGATGTGTGTAGGTGAATTTTTAATGCTGATGTTAATAAAAGATGCTCTAGCTGCTCCCAATTTCTGCAGCTTTACATGTTGAAGTGGAGGGCTTCAGTGAGACGAGGTAACCGGGAGGTCACGGCGTCCCTGGGCACCGCAGCCCAGAAGCGGTTAAACCGAGACACAAAATACACAAAACCTCACACACACCATGACAGACAGACACTCGTGACGGTCTACAGTTCATATTCATATGCACACTAAACACTGAGAGTGCACGTACTGTTAAGGGGGAAACACTCGCTGCCTCAGGACTATAAGATGTTCCCATTTTATATTCTACAGAGCAAAGTGACAGTAAACACATCACAACATGAATGTTATCATTTTCTATGCTGGTCACACACTTGTCACCTTGTTGTGGTTTTTAAACTCATTCAGGCGGTAAAACAACACAGAGTTGCATCTTCTGGCAAATGTTTTACATTTTAACAGCTGGATAAGAATATTAATAGCATTTTAATGTTGTGTGGTAAATTTAACACTGCAGCTGCTTAGCTTAGCTTAGCATAAAGACCAGAATCAGGTAGCTTAGCTTATTCCAGAAAAAGGCGCTAACAGCCATAATGCTAGCTCTACGGAATTAAGCTTTGAGCGAAATGCTAATATCATTATGCTAACATTCTCACAGTGCTAACATGCTAATGTTAAGCAACATATTCGCCATCTTTTTTTTAGCATGTAAGCATGCTAGCAGTTACTAATTTACAACAAACGCCATCTAGTCTATGACGGTAACTGATGGGAATGTTTATCTAATTTGGTTATACACCAAAATATCAGACAAATATTTTATCTGAACTCATGGTGGCGCTAGAGGAAAAGTCAGAGGATTATCAGAGTTATTAGGATTCATCCCCTGATTTCTGTTGAAAAATTTCATACCAATTCAGTCACATATTTGTTTAGACATTTCACTTGAAGCTATAAGAGTCAACCCACTGGTGCTACAAGAGGAAAAGTACCCAAAAAGTCCCCAAAAGTCAGTCAGATTCCTGCTGTGGGCGAATGTCAGCATCAAATCAAAGTTACTGATGGTCAGTGATTTGTTTATTCTAGAGGGGACATCGCTTTTTCCCTAGCTTTACCTTAAACCCATAACAAAAACAAGTCTTTAATAATTTCTCCCTTATAATGTTTTGTTATAAAGGCTTCTGTTTACAGCAGCACTTTAGTACTGAAAGATCATAGAAACATTACAGGACATTTTATAGGACTATTACAGGCAGCAGTGTGTCCATATGATCCTCCTGCTCCAAGACTTCATGTTATTTATTGTCACTTTCATTATAAAGGTGGCACTTTTATACAATATATAGTCAACATATGCAGTCTACAATATAGTATAGATTTGTGTGCTTATAGTTTATAGTTGAGATTATTCATAAATCCAAGACAAATAAGACAGAGGAGGTGGGATTTAGAGGAAAGGGTGCCATCAGGAATCCGTGTGTTATTTCAGCACCAGGGTCAGCTCCATGGATTAATCAATACACAGCACAGCTTGACTGCTGACGTTTCAGAGAATCAAACTGTCACAAAACCTCAGTCAGATAAACGATCAATGAGTCAGACGGACGAGATTAACACATTCAGCTAAACAAACCATCTGCTTCTGCTCTGTCCCTGCTATGAGGGGGTTATTGAGGAGATGCATTTTGGTCATATTAGTAACAAAGGGAGATGGATGGTTCTTCCCCTCATACCCACTCACATTACCCACTGATTTTTCAGTCTTTACCAGAGTGTATTACTGGCTGACAGACCAACAGAGACATTATCATCCTTAGATCTTTTAAACACCTCTGAAGATCACTGATTAATATATAAAGTCTTTGTGTATTACAAAAAACAGCATTAAGATGAAATGTGGTGGTTTTGCGGTGGGCTTGTGAGCTTAGACAGATCCAGGCTAGTTGTTTCCCTCTGCTTCCAGTCTTTGTGCTAAGCTAAGCTAACTCTCTCCTGGATGTCGCTTAACATTTAACAGACAGACATGAGGGCAAGCAAAAAAAATGTGTTTCCCCAAATAAACAATTTCTTTAAATAAAATTCTCTCCTCCATCGATTGAGGATTCATTCATTCATTCATTCATTCATTCATTTAGCTCTCAATCACGCTTTGGGTTTGCATTATAAATCTGCGCTTCAGTCCGGGTCTATACAAGGTCACCAGTGTGTATTTGGTGTTAATAAATCAGGGCAACATGTTTGACATTTGGCCCAGCTGTTTTAAACTGGACAGCAGCGCCCGAGGCTGTGGAGCATCGCTAACGAGTGATGCCCTCCATCTCTTTGATTTGTTCACTGTGAAAAGTGAGGGAGTTTTATTTGCAGCCTCACGTCTGCCTGGAGTTCATCTGCAGCGAAGCTCCAAAGCTCAGTGTTTTAACTAATACCTTTCTTTTTAACAAAAAAAAGGTTTGTTTCAATACTGTTGAACTGAAAGAGTTAAGACATCTGGAGGCGGCTTCAGTTAGTCATAATAAAAAAAAGCAAAGACTGTACATTAATAAAGAAAAAAGGTTTCTTTTTCAGAAACTCCCTCTTTTTTTGTTGACTTTTAAATGATTTCGTGTGGGTGCAACGAAAAGATAAAGTCTGCAGGTTTTGATCACAGCTATAAATACACAGAAACACATTGCTGCTGGTCACTAACGGTTAAACTTCTAATAATAATTCAGTCTGAAACATGCAAAGCAGGTCCGAAAAAGACATTCCTACAGTGCTGATAAACCACAAACACATTTATCTCCTCTGGATGGAAATTTATCTCATTTTAAATTCAGTGACTCGTCCCTGAAGCAGTTTGGTCATTTAGTGGCTTTAAAACAAGTGAGGTGTGTAAATAGTCGATGCGTTGGAGGTGACTGAGACACCTGGAGGGCCGTCATGGTTGATGAGTGTGTGTGTGTGTGTGTGTGTTTTCTCTCTGTGCAAAAAGGTCAGTTAAAAATATTTAAATGTCACACAATGAATTTTTAAAGTTAGTCAGGATGGCTGTCAAATTTTGACAAGAACCAGTTGTCATGTGCCGTTAAAATTGATCAGTTTATTCTTTATTTCTACAAGAACTCATGGTGATGCCCAGTTGTATGTTATTAATGTCAACTAGAATAAGTCTGTTAACGTTTGACAAATATATATTGGAAATACTAGATTTTTTTGACATAGTTGTTTATTTAAAAGCACAACGTTTCATTCCTGCCACTAGATGTCTCACTATCAAAACAATGAAACAAAGATGCAGTTTGACGACGTCAGAAAAAAGCGAGTTTACACATTTTGTTTAGCATATTAGCATGCTAGCATTTACTCATTAGCACTAATCACAAAGTTGCCTGCCACTGCTATCGTTTTCCAGGTTTCTTGTTGTAAACCAAAACAATGGACGTTTTCATTCTGAACTCATGCTTGTGCTAGACCAGGGGTGACTAAACTTTTTCAGCTTGCAAACTTATAAAATGACCAAGTCAAAATGATCTACTTACTGCTAGTGATGTGTCGGTCGCGAACGATACGGCTCTTAGAGCCGGCTCTTTGAAGTGAATGACAGGAGCCGGCTCCTGATTGGGAGCCAGTTTGGTTTTTTTTCTCCTCTTTTTCTGTTAAAGCAGCACATGATTGGTCAAGATGTGTGGTAGTCTGTGTGTCCAAACAGTTAACAGTTAATAAATTATATACATACAATCAGAGATTGGACCTTTTTGTCTAATTGAGATGGGTCTTTGTTTTTGTACTTTATAAT
>JAPZDY010000014.1:779185-790135 GCA_029783645.1 Ctenochaetus hawaiiensis | reverse complement strand
CAAAAGAGTCGACTCTTTTTAGTGAGCCGAGCCAAAAGAACCGGCTCTCTAAAAAGAGCCGGAATTCCCATCACTACTTACTACAAAAATGCCTCACATAACCGCATGAACCCATATTGCACAATACAATTGTGTACATTTTTTGTCATTACCTTACTCTGATAACTTGCACTGCAGCTCCCCCACTCATTTTTATATAATTTTTCTGAATTTTTAGTAGAAACAAACTGGGCAACTCCGCGGCTCGCGCATGAGTCACCCCGCTTCTTGTTGTCTGTTTCCATGGTAACCGGGAAAGGTCCGCGAATTGCTCTGAATCAGCGCGCGCAGCTTCCCGTCCGTTTCATAGCGTGATGCGTCACTTCCTGCCGCAGCCCTATCGACGGAAAGGGCGCCCCTGTTGTAAACCAAAACAATGGACGTTTTCATTTTGAACTCATGGTGGCGCTAGATGAAAAAGTGAGCGGACCATTAAAGTTGTTGGGATTAATCCCCTGAATTCTGTTACAAATTTCATGGCAATTCAGTCACATATTTGTCAGCCTGTTTCACTAAAATCTAAAAAAAGTCAAACTACCTGTGCAACAAGAGGAAAAGTCACTGAAAAGTCATCAAAGTTGTTTTGATTTATCCTCTGAGGACCACGAATGTCTGCATAAATTCAAAAAGTTGACACTTACATGTGCTAAAATATTTATACGGCTATAAGTTAAAAACATTGAATATACAGTAAAATTTTCACTTTATTTTTGGTTTATTGAAATTATAAAATGTTGACAAACGCTTGAACACTTTATCATTTAAAAACATCTGTATTCTTTGTACTTTAGACGGAATTTATGTGAACAAACACTCAAATATAATCTGGATTGTGTAGCTTGTTGACTGCATGCTCACCCACACACACACACCACACACACACACACACACACACACACTCCTCCTGGCCCTCAGTGGTAAGACAAAACCCTGCCATGAGTTTTCCCTGTGGGGTCTTTCTGGCTACACGACGGGTCCAGTTTAACAATCAATCTTAGTTGTGGGTGAAACAGAATCGTTGCAGCAGCTCCTCAGTGTTTTGCAGTGAACAGGTGAAAGGGCTCCTCTTCCACTGCTGTCTAATACAAGCGAAAACAGAAACTCCACTGTTCAGCATATGAATGGCTCAGTCCACCTACACTGTGTGAGAGTAATCCAGAGAGTAGATGGCAAGTTATCGTTTTTGCTCCACTGATATTGTCAATTTACTTATACTAGAGCTTTTATAGGAAATCGTAACTAGGCGAAGGGGGAAACCATAGAAAACACAACACAGAGGGGTATTTGCATGTGGGGGTGGCACTCAAACTGCATGCAGAGTTCACTGAGAGACGCTGAAAAACATGAAACATGTTAGCGTTGCAGGCGTCACTGGTGTGGTGGCAGCGTGGTTATAAAGCGTACAGTAGCTCTGCTGCTTTCTGGCTACAGTTTGACACATGTGAGACTCTGCTTTTTCGCATGACAGTTACAACCACAAGGAAAATGACTCTGCTGCATTTTAGAAAAATGCTTTTTTTGGAGTCGACCGAAGCACAAATGCATGGACTCATATCAAACGTGCAGCTCTGCAGCCATCAGACAGACTCCCTAACCAACCTGCCAGCATCAACCTGCTCGATCTGATTCACTGGAAAACTTGACGGTGATGACAAACGGCTGGCACATCCCTCGGCATCACTCAGGTGTGCACACACACGCACATGCAGACTCATAACTGTAGATTTTTCTTTACAAAAAGAAAATTCAGACTGAATAACATGGAAACAGATGAGTGTGGTGAACCAGCCAGTAATACAGAGACACTACGGCTGGTGGTGACATTTAAAAGAAAAAATCAAAATAAACTGTGTGGATGTTGGGGAGGGAGGAAGGAGTGGAGGAAGGGGGGAGGGAGGGTAGACAGAGGGCGCGGGAGGGGAAACCGCGGGGGGGAAACGGAGGTTAGAGAAAGGGAAAAGGAAAGAGGGTGGAGTGAAGCGAGGGAGGGAGGGAGGCTTTTTGTCCTGAGGATGCAAAGGCAGAAGCTGAAGAGGAGAATAGGAAGTGGATATCCACCGGGGGAGAGGACTTTTCTACATGAGCGCACAGGCTGATTCATCCGGACAGGAGTTCAGGTCCAGTTTTTGTCACCGAGCGTTCGCTTGATCGTCTGTGACGAAAACATGCCAGTCTACAGCTGCTGCCGGACACACGGACACGCCTGCTCCTGCACCGAAACCACCGCACTGCAGGAATTCAGCCACCAGACGTGGTAATATTTCACTTCTGTTGTGCAGTATGTTATCTGACATGCTGAATGATTTCATGCTTCAGACCTCGTGAACAATAAAGCTGCTGTTCCTGTCAACAAATGCTCTAAAAGAGCCAAAACCCTCTTTATTAGACCCTCCAGCAACGTCTTGTTCATCTCAAGGCCATTTGCTCTTATAGTGAAAATGTAAATCATTAACAAAGGTCATAAAAATATAGTTTTATGTTTTAAAAAAAGGCTCATTAGTGTCCTAAACCAGCTAAACACTGCAGTTTTTCATCAAATATTACTCAAACAGAAGTATTCAGGGACTTTCAGCGGTAACACACATTTGTTTCTCTGGTGGGTATTTCCTGCAGCAGGTGTGTGTGGGTCCAAATAAACTACTATGTGTGTGTGTGTGTGTGTGTGTGTGTGTGTGTGTTCATGGTAATAAAGGATCACGTCGGCCTGTGCAACAGTGTGTCTCATTGATAATGAGGCCGCATGACTCAGAGGAAGGAGAGATATCAATACACACATCACTCGTCAGTAGGATCAGTTCATTATCAGTTTTGGTCTTTTAATGAAATTTGTGGACAAAAAGTCAAAACGAAAAAGTCATAAAAAAGTAAACAAGCATCATCTTTGGCATCAAACCAGTCACATGGTTTTTTTATTAACCTGATTAGAAACCAAAAGCAGGAGCTAAATAAAGACGCCGAGGCCTGCAGGGAACCGAGCCATGACTCAAAAGGCTGTGGACTTCACCACTCAGTTATTAGAAGAAGACATTCGCCCTGCAAGAGGAAGCACTCGTTTAGCTATCTGAAAATATTGGCACTAGATGTTTCTGCGAAAAGCTGCATATGCACACATAAACAGCTGAACAGGAAGTCACTATTCATACCGACAGAAACCTTGAAATAGTCCCACTTCTGCTTTCAGACAGAGAGAGAGAGAGAGAATTAATACACCAGACTTCCAAACATCCATCTAAAAACACCTTATTGTGTTTGTGATAAGAAATTTATCTCTTAAATTGACTCTTGACATCATTTTTGTCATGTTTAAGGCGGCTGTGCTGCAGCCAGACACCACACAGACGCGCCCACTCTTATTTCCTTGCTGATGTGAAGTAATAATTTCCAGAATACAACATGCCTACTTTGGAAAGAAGCTTACTTATTTTAATGAGTATGAATGCAGATGGTCTTTTACTTTGTAGGACTGAACTACGCAGCTGTAGTTGATTTAAAAATGCAGATTTTGATGTTGCATAATTAAAGATTTTATCAGAATAAAAGTCCTGATTAATGTCTTAGAGGATCAGATCAATGATACATGTTGATTATTATGATAGTTTATGATAAATCTGCTGTTTTGCAATAAGAGATCTTCATCCTCAGCGACTCATGTCAGTACTTTGTAGTTGAGTACCTGCAGTACTTCTCTTGGGAGTTAAAAAAAAACAAAGCAAAGGATTATTTTCATTCTGAAAAACCAGCAGACATCAGACTGATACGTGTTGCAGTTTGGACTCAGTGGAGCAGAAAGAGCACATGAGCATGATTCCTCTGAGTCTGAACTTTTGCTCTGTTGTATGTCAAGAACTTATTCAGTCTTATCTCCTTCCTAGAACACACACACACACACACACACACACACACACACACACACACACACACACATGGTCCTATATGGTCAAGAAGAACTTCATTTGCATCATTTCTGCTTCTTTAATGGCCTTAAAATCTTCTAGTAAAAAATATTTCAGTTGTAATTTTGACTACAGACACATTTTCTGGTTGATAATACGCAATTAATTCATTCATAAGTTGGCTTTTAATGGGTGAATTAATGCTTGGTTAATATTTTCTGAAGAAAAGCCCCTTTATTAGATGAATAAAGGGGCGGCTGCTTCTTGGAAACGGCGGCAGGGAAAAGTTTGTCCTCCTGACTCATGTCTGAACTTGCACCAGGTGTGGGATCAGCACATGGTCAGACAAATGAAAAGGAAAAAAGCTTCACCTCTTTATTCTCACTCTTAGTCACTTCATTCTTTTTTTTACTATTTAAAAAAAAATCCCATTATTTTGCACCTAAAATAATCCTCTTCCTGTTTTGTTTTTTGCACATAAACAGTTGGCCGACAGAAAAAGACGCCGCTGTGTTTACGTCGCGGCTCTTCTGCCTGCAGTCCGGATGAACTTTGCCTCAGTGCATCAGTCGAAACACAGACCGAGCAAAAGCCTGAAATACCATCAACTTTGTGGTGGTCTGAATTTAGCTCCTGAGAGGTGCAGATGAATTCGGCCCCTCTTTGCCACAGGCCATGAAAACGTCTCAAAGCTCAGGTGTGCTGCTACATGAGGCAAACTTCTGAGAGATCTGTCAGGCTGTGCGCCCGGCGTCTGCTGCAGTCTGAAGAAAGTGTAAAAAAAAAAAGAAAAAGAAAAAAAGAGACTCTAGTCTTTTACTTCCTGAACTTCAAAGGTGCCTCACCTTCAGCGTGGCCATCTGAAGCCTTCGTGGTGTTTGACCCTTCTCTCTCTCTACTTTTCCTCCAGAATTTCTTTCAGCCTTTCTCTCGTGGAGACCAGGGTTTTGATTAACATTGCAGACTCTCAGACTTCTCTCCAAAATCACAGCAAAATTATTGTGGCAGCCTGAACCACAGATGAAAATTTAAGGTGGATTTCGCCTCTGATATTGAAAAACAGATTCCTTTTTTTTTGAATTTTTAAAATTTTTTTTGGTGCAGTTCTGCTCAAACTCCTCCAGAATCTCTTGCAGGAGTTTTGGTTATGGTTTCATCTTGTTTGTTTGCCATCTTCATTGCTTATCGCGCTGGTTATTTGCAGCTCTGCGTGCGAGCGAGGACGTTTAGATAAAAGGGGTGAGAATATTTCCATCATCATGATTTGAATTTTTTTGTAACATGAGGTTTGTGGTTTTTGCACAATATAAAATTGAGCTTTTTGTCTCATGTGGAAGGATGACACCTCCGAGTCTTTTTCACCGATCTGTTTGTTATTGCGGGTAGCTTTTGCACTTTTGAAGGAAGGTCTAGCAGGTGTGTGTATGTGTGTGTGTGTGTGTGTGTGTGTGTCAGTGTGACACTGACTTTGCTTTTCCAGCAGCTGATAAGACTTGTTGTAAAATAAAACTGTGTAAACTAAGTATTTGCATTACAAGACCTGATAGTAACTGAAAGATCACAGAGTGTGTTTTCTAGATAGAAATAGGTCACGCAAACAAGCACACACACTCACACACTCACACTCTCTCTCGCTCTCACACACACACACATGCACACACACTACAAGAAAAATAAGTAAAGAGTTTCTTTTTGACACATTTACCTGAAACTTCCTGCTACAAAAAATCTCAATGACGAAAACTATCGAAAATTTCAAATAAATTAAAATTTTTGTAAAATCTGCTGTCCGAATAACTAATGTTGTTGATGCAATTAGGACGAGTGTGAAATAAGAGTATTGTGCAATTTTTATGTTCAACTTTAAAAGAATTAAAAGTCAAAAATTCACTTGAGGAAACTGCTTCAAAGAAGCTTTTCTGACTTCCCCAAAAACTCCACTCAAACCGGCTCAGACAGCTGTGAACTAAGAAGCTCTGCAGGTCAAAGGGGAAAATCTTACAACACAAGAAACTTTCAGCTGGAAAACTGAAATTCTTCCTCTAAACCTGCGAATCCTAAAAATCACAAAAAATGTGTAAAAAAAAAAAAGAGCAGCAACAAGATCTTTTTTTTAAACAAGAGATCTTAAATTAAAATTTTAAGTGACTTTAATAATAATAAAATTAAAAAGTGCAGCTTGAGCTGACAGGCAGAGTGAAGTCATTGGAAATATCAGTGTCCTATAATGTGACTGCGCTGTTTCGTGGGCACAGATCCGAGCCATGAGAAACCTCTGGCCTGAAACCTTCTGTCAAACGCAAGTGTCGCATATTAGAGAATTAATCCTCATCGACGTGACTGAACCTTAATGCTCGCTGACCCATCAGAGGGGCCCGGCAGCGCCGTGTGTCCCCCCCAACACCACCACCACCACCACCCGCCTCTCTGCTCCGGAGCCTCTCTAACGCTTTTTGCAACGTCTTGTTTTTTTTGAGAAAATCTCAGCCGACTACTCGAGATATCACGTTGAGGTTTTATTTATCAAAAAGTTTGTGTCTCACTTCACCACCTTTTCAGTCTGAGCAGAGATAAGACTCACGCACTGGTTTGATCCTGTCATGATTCCTTTTTTTTAAAATTATTTTTAATATTAACATCGCAGGAGGTTGAAGTTTGTTTTCAACATTTTTGATGAGAAATAATTAAATTCCTTCAGGAGGAGTAATTTTGCAGAAAAGTAATCCCTCCAGGAAGTAATGAGTGGTGACAAAGTGTCGTTTAGGTGTGAAATTTAAATAATTTATGGGTTAAATTCTTGATTTGATAAACTGAAGGAACAACTGTCAGGCTGCATTTGATATTTTGCTTCTTTCCACCATTTTTCTGCTTCCTGAACAACTTTGGCAAAAAACAAATTTAGATTTTTTTCAAATTTTTTGAAACAAAAATGAATAAAAAAAGAGAGAAATGTTAAGTACAAAATTTTGACTTATTACAATAAGAGTCTTTAAATTCTACAGAAACACCCCTGTGATGCATTCAAATAATAAATCATACATTTATAGCCAATTCTTATCTATCCATCGATTATTACTCAGCTCTGACGATTTTTGCGCCAAAGCATCAAAGTGTGAAATCGATTTATGATGAACATGCAGCTCAGAAGTCTTTCTCATTCTTTCTGCAAACTGAAAAACTCAAAGCTGTCAACACCTTCAGTCACCTGACGCGTTTGTGATGTCCTGAGCTGAAAGATGACGGAACTTTGACCTGCAGTCGGTGCAACGAGGAAGACAAAGGTGTTATTTGCTTCTAAGAAAAAAAAAAGTCTCTAAATTTAAAATGTAGGAAGTTAACACGATGAAGTGTGGCTGCACATTACTGAGTCAAACCAAGAAGAAACAGCGGTGCATAATTTGCAGTTTCTATCACTGTTTTTTCTGCCAGAATCGAGCTTCAAAGTTTCAAAACAACTTTTGTGGGTGCAGAAAAATAAGTGAGAATTGTTATCAGTCAATCAATCGATCTATCGAGCTGTCAGTCGTTCTTACCTCCCCTGTTTGGTGATTATCATCTCGGTTTGGAACTTGTGAAACTTGGCCCACAGCGGGTAGTTATTGAGCAGAGCCTGCGTCTTCCCGCACACCTGTAGCCCAGGTAAGGGGTAGAGAGGCGGCCGCTGGTAGCCGTGCTGAAAGCTCGCCGGGTAATTCTCTGTAGAAGACGAGTACAGGTCTTTGCCGCCCGCAGGAAACCCCTCTCCCGCCGTCGGGATGTAACCCTGGCCGGCTCCACTTCTTGGCGGCGATCGCACGCCGCCGTACGGACAACTGCTGAGGGTCTGTGCGTAAAACCTGCCGGGCTGCGCTCCGTATCCTCCCACCGCCTGCTCCGAGTGGTACGGCAGAGCCAGCGCGTCCTGTCCGCCCTGAACAGAGTCCTGGTAGTAAAACCTCGCGTCCTGAATCCCCATTTTGAGCTCCAGATCCTTGCCGCCGCGGTGGAGGTGAGTGCTGATGTCGGCGTTCTTCCCGAAAGTTTGCGTTTCAGTCCCATTCAACATGCTGAGGTAAAGGTTGCCACCTATGCCGCCCATTTGCAGCCCCGCTCGCGCTCTGTGCGTAATGTCATAGGGCTCCTCTCCTGCGTCCAGCTGAACAAAAGCATGTAAAATAAAAAATAAATACAAAAAAAAAAACAGCACAGTGTGGACTGACAGTCTCAGCTATCCACAGCGGACTGACATGGCAAAAATAAAAACTTAAAAAATGCGACGCGTCGGTCGGTCAGAGCGTCAAATCTAAGGTATGAAAAACATCCTCACACGGTCTCATTAGACTATTTACACACAAACTTTTTTTTTATTACCCGAGTTGGTGATTGTCTTGCCTTTTCTTTTTTTGACGTGTGGATTCGCCACCAGTGACTCAAACACATGCTCAGTTTTCTATCCGATCATATATACATTTGTAAGTGGTCATATTCGGAGGTGTGTCTGACGCAGCGGCACGACGTGATAGGCTCCAGATATGAGAGAGACTTCCCCTTCATCAGAGAGTCAGCGAGCACAAATCACACACACACTGCCCGCTGAAACACACACACACACACACACACACACACACACAGGGCTGGAGCTGCTTCAGTACCATCAGGAAAAATATTATTTATGTTATTTTAATGCTTTAAATTGACTCGACAGGAGAAAATAATGCTGTAAAATTATAAATAAGTGACAAAAATCTCCATATTTAGATCATGTCCGCGCATTTCGTTATTGGCAGTCATTAATAATTAATGTGATATTGTTTCTTCAGCCGATAACTAAATGTTTTGATATTGATTATTAATTATAGCCGTGATTTCACTTTATTCCCTCTAATTCTGAAAAGTCACCAGCTCTGTTTTTTAAACATTAAATCAATTTATCATTTAACGTTTTGATAGAATATTATTGCGCTTTTGGTTGATAAATTCTTTGTTATATCTTTATCTCGAACCAAAAAATTAATATAGATCGATTATTTTCGGCATCTTATTTTCGCTAAGTGGCACTGACACCTTTTCCTGAAGCCAAAGCTGCATTCTGGTTTCTTTTAAAAGATAAAATATTAATTAGGTTTAGTCACAGCTGAAGTGAAAAGTCGTCACATTTTGTCTCAGGGTGTTTTTTTGTGGACTTTTTCCACTTTTACTCATCTTAGTTCAGACTTGCAGGTTGATTTCATCACATTTCGATTTCATTTTCATTTTCCATTTAAATCTTGAAACAATTAAACAAACTACATCCTTAGTTTTTTATACTATGAGGGTTTTTTAATATTTAATGGCCCTCATGGCTTTATTTGCTTCAGTAAAATGGAAATAAAATAAAATAAAATAAATCCATTTCTAAATATCTTTGTTTAATATAATACTGAATCAAATATTTGAAAATGTTTTTTTAATCGGAATTTTTACTTGAAGTGGTTCAATTTGTAGTAAATTATCCTCTAAATTCATTTGGTGTTAATATATTTGTTAATTTTCTTTATTTGTAACTGAGCAATTGCAGGAAAGGTAAAGAAGATTTTGCTCCAACTTTAATTGTTGATGAGAGAGCACAAGTGTGTGTTCAAGTCAAATACAGAGAAAGAGATCAATTTCAGTTCATTGAAGTGAAGGATTGTGTCTTTGTGGGAGATGAAAACCTGTTTTTTTAATCTCTGGATTACAGATTTAAATGTATCACAGTCATAACAGACATGAGAGGAAGATTCAGGCCAAAAAAGATTTAAAAAAGCATGTTTTTCCTTAAAGGTTTGAAATGATTTGACTCTCAGCTGAGGCCTGAAATCTGCCACAGAGATTAAAAATGGTTTTAGTTTAATCTGAGACAAATACAGAAATCCACCAAGTTGGCCTTTGTGGCAGCAGAGCATCTCAGGAAGCTTCAGGTAAAGTTTCAGTCCTCGTCAGAAATGCAAATCGCACATCACGTCATCTGATTCTGGATGAAACAGGAAGTAGTTTTGTCGCACAGAGACACTTTGCTCTTTATGAGCTTTTAGAGTCTCGTTGGTCCGTCACCGGTCAGCCGGCCTGGACGGAGAAGCTGCCTGAGAAACACAGGTGAGAGAGAAAACCCGCAGGTGTCAGCAGCTGCATGTGTGTGTGTGTGACCATACACACACACACACACACACACACACATTAAAGGATAAAAGCCCCCCAGCGCAGGTATGACACAGTTATCCCCCCTGACACCGTCACTGCACTTCCTGTGTCTCTCCTAGCAAGGTGAGCTCGTAAGGGCGCGAGCTGAAGTCATCAGTGTTGACACGGGTGGCGAGAGGGCCTCCGCGTGAGCGACACCACGGACGCCACGGCCAGCCAGGCGTGTCCACCAACCCCCCCCTCCTCACTGGAGTCACCACATCCTCTGCCCCCCCACCCCCCTGCTTCCGGCGAGAGCCTCAGGCCATCACCTTGTGAGGCAAAAATCAGCTTTCATTTCCTCCTGGACGTGATATTAGCAGGTCAGCTGACGCTCACGTGCAGGAAACAGGTATTCTGAGCAGCTTTTTAGGTCTGGACCATATGAGTATTTTTAAAAAAACATGTTTTTTTTATCTGATTTGTTCTAAAAATATTGTTTTTTACTAGAATTACTGCCTCTACCAACCAGTCAAGTTTCTGTTTACATGGATAAATCTTACAGATGTTAAATATCATCATGTCATTATGATCAATCATCAATCATTAATATCTTTTATGAGCATCTGACTGCTTGTGTTATGGTCAAAAACACATTTTGTGAGGTCACAGTGACCTTTGACCTTTGACCATCCAAGTCCAATCAATTTGTTCGTGAATCCGAGTCAACATTTGCTCTTAATTTGAGGAAATTCCATCATGGCGTCGAGGACGGACGGACAACCTGAACACATCGTTCCTCAGGCTGTCTCCGATGTGGAAGCGTTTGTTTGAATAAAAATGGCAGAAAACACAGCTGAAGTGCTGTCATGAGCATGCCAAACCAACAGGCTGCGATGTA
>JAPZDY010000014.1:766286-779125 GCA_029783645.1 Ctenochaetus hawaiiensis | reverse complement strand
CACATTTTGTGAGGTCACAGTGACCTTTGACCTTTGACCATCCAAGTCCAATCAATTTGTTCTTGAATCCGAGTCAACATTTGCTCTTAATTTGAGGAAATTACATCATGGCGTCGAGGACGGACGGACAACCTGAACACATCGTTCCTCAGGCTGTCCCTGATGTGGAAGTGTTTTTTTGAATAAAAATGGCAGAAAACACAGCTGAAGTGCTGTCATGAGCATGCCAAACCAACAGGCTGCGATGTAACCTGTGCCCCTCAGCCACACTGGCCAATCAGAAGCCTGGAGGAAGCTGTTACCTGTAGAATAACTGAAACTAGAGGTTGAGCTAATTCAGAACCTCCAACATTAGCGGTGGGTTCTTTGTTGTTGGAGCTTTGGATCATGTTGAGACCTTTACAGCTCGTCTGACTCCTCCATTCATCAATACAGTGAAGAAGTGAGTGTATATTTATGTGCAAACATGCGATAAGAAGGTTTCCAGCGACCTAAAACTGCATTTAAAGGCTGATTCTCTGTTTTTAAAATGATGCAGGCGTCACTCTTGATTCATTCTGATGAAGGTGAATTTGTCCTGATGTGTCAAGAATCAAAACTTGTTGGTAAATCTTGATCAGGAGTCATAAAAACTGAAGTCTGCTTGTCCACGTGAGAGGTGATGAAATGTCTTCAGCTGTAAAACGATGTGCTTAAATCAAACATGTTGTCTTTCTGTTGGCTGATGGGTTTGGATGTGACAGACAGGAAGTCCAACCACGTCTTCATTAACAGTCTCACCTGATCGTCTCCATCCAGTGTGACAGGTAAGTCGTTTTTTCTTTGCAGGACATTTTCACATTAACACTTTCTCCTTCAGTTGTCTTTGGATGAGACTTTGTGGAGTTTGTCTCAGGCCGACTGAAACCTTCAGTCAGGTATTAAGTTTTGAGGCTGACACCACTTAGTTTACAGCTCGTTCCCGCTGAATCTGCACTGGAAAGGCCCACCAACCCCCATCTGAAACCCGAGGAGGCTCCATGTTGCTCTAACTCACGACCACAATGTTCACTATGTCCGACTCAAACGCTGCTCCTCAATATTTCACTTCCTCCCAACTGAATTTCAGCCACAAAGGTCTTAAATTAAACCACATTACAGCTTCTAAATAATAACTACTGTCCTCTTTTTGTGTACTTTTTCAGTTTTCAGGCTGATGTTTTAAGTCCACTGTGCTTTTTGGGTCCATAACCCCCCCTCAGACATAAATATCCATACTTGACATCTTGCCGATGTGGGTGGGCATGACACGCCTGACACAGAGTTCACAAATCAAACCCGGAGCTCAGACTCGGCCGTGGCATTCGTTTCACTGCGACACCAGTTTGGCGCTCGCAGCCAGCAGACTAATTGAAATAAAATGACGTTTTCATCACGAGGACACGAGAGATTTATCACCTTCTTCCAGCGACGCAGACGTCCTGAAATCATGATGAAGTTTTTAAAAAATGAACACACTGTACAGAGACTTTAAAATCTGATGTTACCAGGCAGTTTGTCTGAATCATTTTGGCTTGTGAACCTTTTTTTTTAACACTTTTTTTGTCTATGAGTGATGTTTTCTTTTCTTTTAAAACACAAACAACAGAAAAATAAGAAAAATCTGACTGGAATTTGAATTTTATCCAGCAACCTCATGTAGGTTCTGACTGCTTCTCTCAGGTTTTTTTCTAGAATGCAGAGAAATAATTTAGAAAATTCAGAATTTAGATGAAATGCAGGAACATATATCCTCCTATCATGTATAAGATGTGCATTTTCAGTCGTCTGGTTGATTGAATCCTGTATATTTTTCACAGAACCTCCTTCACTCGGCCTCAGCTGCATCAGTGTGAACTCATGATTTGGAAATTTTTCACTCTTTTTAAAATATGGACTGAATTTAGTGACACAAAACAAAACTATAGAGAACAAGAATAAGAAGAACTTGAGTCTTTTAGAGGAGAAGGAAGTGGAGGCGGTTACCTTTTTCAAATTAATCTCTCTATTTGTCTCAAATACCAAAGTTTTACTTCCTCCTTCCTCATACTCTCACTTACCACCACTGTGTTAAAGTACTCTTTTACTGCAGTATTTGGATTCGAACCCTGAAACGACTCTGGATGTGAAATAGTTCTGTTTCTGCGCTGTGCCGAGGTGTTGACAAGTTTATTGACGTCCTCAGTGAAAATGTGATGAAGCCTGACTTCAGTCGGGGTGTGTTTGGCGTGGCGGCGGTGGTGGCGGCAGTGGGGAGCAGGTGTTCGGGCGCTGTGAGAAGCCGGAGTGAGGACATCCCTCATAATCACCATTTAACGTTTCTCATTAGAGCGACTTAACCAGGAGCTCCAGACTCTCTGGAAACTGGCTCCTGAAGAACGACTTCCTGTCTGAGGAGCGCCGAGGCTCTGCTTCATAATTAACGCGACATATGTTTATTCAAATCTTCGCACGGGGGGTGTGAAAGAGGGCTTCGGGAGGCGCCACCCACGGAGGCTGTGAAAACAGAGGGTGGTGGAATAAAGTGAGGAAGGAGAGAACGGAGAGATCCTGTGAGCTCCAGATAGCGTGAGATAGAAAAGATGGCACTTATTGCTCAGCGGAATTCACACTCGATAGCTCATGAACTCTCGCTGAAGTGCAAATGTATTCCTCAGCAACCCAGAAACAAACAAGCTGCCACTTCCTCGGCCTATAATTAGCCGGTAATCAATGCTGGGTGGGTTTCTGTCCCCGTCAGACGTCGTGGAGCAACATTTAGACCTGCAGCTCTCACATGACCGACCGACATGAAGAACATCAAGCTGTGCTCCTTGTTTGCGAAAGCTGCCTCAGAAATGTGGACCAGGATGCACATTGTTAGAATCTGATGCAAGTTCACGTAAAACTCTGACTTTTTAAAGAATAATTTGCAAAAAAAGTGATAAAAAGCTCATAAAACCTCCTCCCAGATCCCTGGCGAACTTCTGTGACGTCCTCCAGACGTTTGCCACTTTCTCCGTGAGCTTGTTTAACAGAGGGGAACGATGGGACAGTGTGCGCTCTCTCATTGACCTTTGAACCCTCGCCGACCCCTTTAAACACGCAGAGGTCGTGTGTGAGCTTAAGGCAACAAGCGGCGGCTCTCAGACGTCATTACAGATGTGACCTCTCAGCCTGAAAACACACAGAACTTCACCTCAACCTGATCTTCTCTTTATTAGCTCCTTTTTTTTCAAGGTCAACGCTTCGTTTTCATGACTTTTAGCTCTCAACATCTGACTGAATTTTAAACTCAAGTCACCTTAATGAGGCTGTTTGTGACAAATATTCAGTTAAGAAGGTGTTAAAAACCTAAAACATATAATTATAATCACATAATTAGATAAAGTCTTCATTTTTTAATGTTGTGGTTTCACACTGAAGTCAGTCAGGTTCAGTATCAGAGGCTGAAGATGTGATTGATGCTCTGTGATCGTCCCAAAGTTATATCGGCTTCATTTTCTGTCTATTTCATCTTAGTTTGCATGTCTCTGACTCACCATGTGGTGTTTGAGTGGAACATCTCACTATGACTGTCAGCATTTAAATGAATCTCTAAGTTTTCCTGAAAACCTGAGCAGCTTTTTAAAAAAAACAGCAGAACAGAACTTTGCACTTCTACTTTATTCTACTAAGAAAAGAAGTTCAGAACAACCGTTTAAAGTGTATCTGCTTCTCAAAATGTGTCTTCTCTTTTAAAATAACTTCTACTTTCATTATGCAAAACATAACCAACACACACACACAGTGTAGTAGTGTCTTAAATATTAGTTCCTATATTGATTTAGCATCAAAAACACTGAATTCATGTCCTTCCCATTAGGAAACTCTTTCATTAAACCCTCATAGACACTCAAAACATTTTTACCACAGACTTACTACAGTATTTATACACATCCTACAAGCCTAAGCTAAGCTAACTGTGGAAGTAGACTGTTGGTTTGAGCCGCTGTTTGCTGACTACTTCTATCTTTGCAATACCTTTTTTAAAGTCCTTAATGCCACATGAAACAACAATAACAACCTCAAACTGGTCACTTTCAGGCTGAAAATGGTTCGTTACCTTCACCTGGTTGCTCACAGTACGAACAGAAACAAGCTAGCAACTGTTATTCTTTCTTTTGTAGGGATTCAACCATTTTAATATCAGGATTTATCTTCAAATGCTGCAAATGTTCCACCAAAACAAGTTTCTCCTTCAAGTTTTGCAAAGGAATCACTGATGCATTGTGGGTCTAATGCTGCTCAAGACGACTGCGGCTGCTTTAAAGAAACACTAACTAGCTGCAGCGTTTGTTTTCTCCTGATGTTAATGGGTTAACCAGAGCTTCCTGCGCTAAAACAAAGTGTGGAGAAATGAATCCATACTTCATCCTGTTGAAGGGTGAGAAGTGGCTGCATAAAATCTGATTTATAAACTTAATCATATAAAATATATAAAACTTTGGTTTCACTTGAAGCAGATAATAGATTTGACCTTTTTATGATTCACAACTTAAACTAGAAACCAAATGAAGGCTGCTGTTCCTTCAAGCCCAGTCTTCTCTGTATTAACTGATACTCGTGTAGCTTCCTTCATGCAGGGTTTTGCATCTGGGCCCCACTGAACCCTGGGAGGTCCGGCTTCACATAAACACACAACACTGGCAGCTTTATGTTACTCAGACAGACGGACGGACGGACGGACGCAGCGCACAGCTATGACAAAACGCGGCAGCTGTGCACTCCCAAACATTCCTCTGGCCTTTTCTGTGAACGCAGATCGACCCCTCGACACCTCCCCAAACATCACCAGCTCCCAGCACACACACACCCCGACCCTCCACCTGCCTCAGCCGCCGTCCACTCGCTACGCCCGCCGACTACATTAAGAAATCATCACCCTTGTCAGGTTCAGGCCGACCCTGCGACACTAAGTGCTACTGTCAGGGTCAGCTGGTGCAGGCTGAGCTGCACGGCTGCAACTACTGTTGGGGATTTAATTACAGCCAATGAAAAGCCTATAGAAGGTTTGGCTCGCAGAGCATTTGCGACATACAGAGCTACTGAGAAAGACCCCACATTCACTGCTAATGACTGAATTTGTTATGGTTACTACTGGTCATAATGTACTTAACATGTGGCCAGGTTGTGATGGTTTGTTTTCAGTAAGTAAGAGAGAAAATATGGGGGTGAAAGTGAATGCATCTGTAATTTTGTGCAAGATTCAAACTAACAGAGACGATGAGGGAAAATTTTGTAATTATCTAAGAAAGATATGAGATAATAGAAGAGGAAAGGAGCTGTTAACACGCTTTTTTATTGAGTTGGATAACACGATTGATTGATGCCTGTCTGATCAATATGCAGTTAAAATAAGAAGCTGTTAGCTTAGATTAGCTTAGCATAAAGACAGGAAACAGTGGGAACAGTTAGCCTGGCTCTGTGTGAGCATGTCTAAAGCTAACTGATTAACAGTCTAGACATGCTAGGTGTCCTTATGCTAAGCTAACCGGCACCTAACAATAGCATGACTCTCAACAAGAACGTAAATAAGCTAATTCCCAAAAAGTTGAGCTATGCTAAACCAAAGAAAAACTTTCAATTAAAGTTAATTTACTTCCACTTTATTACATTCATGTAAAACAACATATTTCTCAGATTCCTGCAGCATCCTTCGTCCACAAAAATGTGCAAAAAAGCCCTAAAAGTCTATTTTTTTTAACAATCAAACAAAGTTTTGCAGAAAGCTTTTATTCAGCCTTTATTCAAAACATAAGCCACAAACAGAGACGTACTTTCTTTTCATGACAGCGCGCTGATTTTATGATGCTCGTCTGATGCCAAACCTAATAAAGCTATTTAGAGTACGGAGAAATACGGCGTGTTGTTCCTTCAGCGAGGAGCTCTGTTGTCTTTGTTCATCCAGAGCGGCAGCTGAAGTGCAGCTGAATCTTTGGATAGACGCTTGTTTTAATGCCCAATTATCAGGCCGTAAATCCTGCAGGACAAGGTGTCAGGTGCTGTCAATGCAGTCAGGATTTCCATGAGTTCGTGTCACCTATTCTGTCAAAGGCACCGTCTGTTTATTTAACAACTGATCGACCCTGATGAAGGTTCCGTGCATGAGGGCAATTTGTTATCTTAACCTCATTTTGACACTTAAAATTATTGAGTTTTTGTAGCTTTTCTGATGGAATTTAGAGGATTTTCTTGACAAAAACCAGCAGAAATATAACATATTGAAATAGTGGGTGAATTACATCACATTTCCTGGGTTGGTTGATTCCTGTTTCTGTTGATTTTGCTTAATTTCAAGCCTTCTGTTGTACCTGAGCATGGTTTAATGGGACTAGTGAGTCGCCATATTTCAGCTTCAGATTGCCAAAGCAGCCACTTTGGCGTCCTTGCACTCACATTGACCTACTTGGACACTTTTTCCCAGCGTCCACCTCTGCCAGGTGTCCGATATATTTAGTCCCTGTTATGAAGAAACACAGTTGGTAAAGAGAGATTCATGGAGCTCATGAAAGGAGAAGCAGAGAGAAGATGTGATGATGCATATCAAGTTTTAAGTCCTCCGTCGCTGCCATTTTTCATATCCTCTTCTGGGCTCAGTGTGACTCAAAAAAAAGGGGGTTGGGGTCCCTGAATGTGGGAAAAACCAGTTGAGGTTCCACTGAATCACACTTACTCAACCAAACAACCGTCTTCTACATCCCCTGCTCTTAATGCAGCGTCACAGCAGCTTCATGAGCTCATTTCTGGAGGTTTTTTTGCTGCAGAACAAACACATGTTGGTCTCCAAAGTCAGCTGAGTTTATCATCAAAGGACCATGAACATCTGAGCAACATTAAATGTATCTAATAAGTATTTCAGTCTTCAACAAAGTGATGGAAAGATCAGTTTCCAACCTCAGAGCCATGCTGTTAGCATAAAATATGTTAATTATTTTTTTAATCTTATATAATCTACATATATCTCTGATTTTATGGATATAATTTCACATCATTTAATCAGAAAAACAAACAAAATCAGATTCAAACTGTTTTTCCGGACTTTTCTCCCATCATCACATTCAGGTTCAAGGTGCATTTAAAACTTCTGACCCTCCTTGAGCTCAGACTTGGATGTTCTCGAAGTTCACCGCCTGAGAAGGTGCAGCAGAAAATTTACTTTTGAAGAGAATCTGATCTGAACGCTGTATTAAAATAATCCTGCCCCCCCTTCACTCCACAACATCCTGCGAGCTCGATGCTGGGGGCCTCGATATTACAATCACTGTAATGAAGCCGGCATTGATTGAATGATTGGCAGCTCGGGACATGAGCGACGAATGACCCGAGCTGTGGATTTAATGCACAAACACACACTGACGGACGGATGGACGGACAGAGAGTGGGGTGTGTGAAGCTGCTGCAGAAAAGTGCAGCACAAGAGGCAAAGACCGAGGTGTGTCCATGCATGTGTGTGTGTTTGAGTCCATGCATGTGTGTGTGTGTGAGTCCATGCATGTGTGTGTGTGTGTGTGTGTGTGTGTGTGTGTGTGTTTGCTTTGCTTGCTGCTGGGCGAGAGCTGGCATTTGTGTGCAGTGTGTGTAGCGTGAGTGTGTGTGTTGTGCAGAGGGGCGCAGCTCGGGGTGGTCAAACACACGAAGTGGAGGAGGAGGTGGAGGAGGAGGAGGAGGAGGAGGAGGAGGTGGAGGTCTGCTGGTATCGAGGTGATGGAGCTCATGTGTGTGTATGTTAGGCTTCGGATCAGACATGGTGGCTTTAAGCGGCGTTTCAGCTGACAACAACTTGCCAACCAGAGGTCTTGCCTGCTGCCGCCGCCGCCGCCGCCGCCGCCGCCACCTCAGTCCTCTGATCCATCCGGCCCGATCAGTCCACTGCGATCTGTATCAATCATCAGAGATCATTTATTTTTAGTGGGATGTGGCCTCTCGCCCTCCTCGCTGCCCTCTTGGCCCCCCCCCTCCACCCCTCCGGGCCCCCCCTCTGCCCCGGAGCCCCTCACTAATGAGTGTCAATCTGGAGGGCTGTGGCACTTTTACTGCAGACACCTCCCCTGACAAACGCAGGGCTTCAGTCAACATGAATCATGCCAACGGACGGCAGCGAAAGTGACAACCGTCGTGCCGTCGCTCGTTTCCTCCCCAGCCGTTTAAAAGTTTCCTCACAGGAGCTGCAACATCTTTTATTTTTTTTAGATGCATTTTTCCTGCTTTGTGTTGTCTTCAGATGAAGTGTGTGTCTGTATTTACTCCTGATTCACTTCACTGTGCACTCAATTCATCTTTTATCACTTAATTTGAATGATTGAATTCTGGATGTGGGATTTCATCTCAATATATCAGCAGCATTTCCCACAGTTAAGTTAAACTGGTACAGCAAAGACTGATGGGAATATCATAGTTTTTTGATCTGATAATGTTACTAAAACACAAGATGTGAGTCAGTGAGGTTCATCCTCTGGGGATCTGGTGCATCTGCAGCTGATTTTGTGTCAATCCATCCAATTCTGATCAAGATATTTCAGTCTTTACCATAAATTTCAACCTTCAAAAGCTGCAAGATCACTAAAGTTATTACGCTACTTTGACTAGAAACTCTGAATGTTTGTGCAGGAGTTTGTGGCTGCAGATGTAAAAAAGTTTCCTTGGATACGAGGAAAACTTTGACCTGAAGTAAAATCAGAGAGACACCAAAGATAAAAGGGTTCGTCCTCTCGTTATCGCGGATGTTTTTACCAAAGTTCACGTCTATTCATCAAATTACTGTCGAGTTATTTAAAGTGGCGATCAAACAAACACTGTCTGACTTTGCCGTGGAAAAAATGTGACCTACAAAAACCAAAACAAAGATATTTTTGTATCCAGTAAATTTTAAACACCAGACAAGAAAAAAAATCCACGTTTCTGCTGGAAATTCAAACTCAAATGTGCAGTTTTTATTTGACTGTTTCTAGTGTTGGTGATATTCCATCTGCAGTAACATATGGGGTCAAACTCTGGTCACTTTTTGAACCAAACCCCCCCCCCCCCACCTGCTCCTCCTCAGCACCATTTGCATGTCTGACGTGACTGTTTGAAGGCCTCCTGTCGATGTGATGCATCGTGAACCTGATCACCTCCGAACATACACACACCGCGAATGTAAAGTCAGTTTAACTGTTTTTAAGAGTCCTTTTTCCTCGTTTCCGTCCTTATTCAAAGAATCCACGATGAGCTTCAACCCAAACATTTGTTTTTTAGACACTAACGTGTCGTAGTTATGATCTTCTCTGTGTGGGAAACGGACCTTTTGTCTCGGTGTGTGTCAGTGCATGTATGTGTGTGTGTTTATCCTCAGTGTTCCTTTGATTCCTGGGACGTCGGCGTATTCTAGTAACCAGTCGGACGTCAGAGATCTATTCTGGATGCTCGACGCAACAGCCGGCCAGCAACAGCAGCAGCGGCGGGGGGGAAGGAATGCCGTCTGTCCGGAGTGAACGCTGATCCCGTCGGAGGAAGCGGAGATGGCGGCTCTCCTGTTTCATGGGTTGTGGAAGTGAGGAGAGAGAGAGATGGAGGAGGTGGTGGTGGTGTTTGGAGGGGGAGGTGAAGGCATTTGGTTTGGTGCCAGTCGAGCCAAGCTTTCTGGCATGCCGCATTCCTGGAGATCAACACCACGGTGTTTCCTTTCACCCCCCACCCCTCAGTCCACATCCACCCCCCCTCAGACCCACGACACCATTTTTTTCTCTCAATAAATCTTTAATGAACGAGAGAAACGAGCAGATAATGTGTTTTATCATGTGATCGACAAACTTTAACTCGACAAAGACGTTTAAAACATCAAAAAATGCGTAAAAGCAACATGATCAGTGTGTTAAAAGACTGTTCTGATACTGTAAGTGTCAAATTAAGGCCTCATTAAAGTAAACACACTGACCTTATTCTATTAATACTCTGCTCCGAGAGGACAGATGTTGCTTCTCTTAAATTAGCAGGCAGATTTTTTGGTGTGTGTGTGTGTGTTTGTGTGACTGACAGCTGAGGGAGATCAGTTCCTTGACAGAGGCCGATAGTTTGATATCAATGCATCCACAGCTGATTGTCACTCATCGAAAACCCGGATCATGGAAAGATGTCGACCGTTACACTGACGTTGGTTTTGGAAGGACTTTTCAAGACTCGCGTGTTTCCCTGCGTGTGTGTTTGGCTCTCACGGTGCTGCTGACGTGTGTGTGTGTGTGGTGTCCTGATGGAGATGCTGTCAACATGGATAAAAAAAGAGCAGCAGTGTGTGTTTTCATGTTAACATGGTCAATAGTCCTAATTTCTCTTCAGAAAAGCTCAGTGAGTCTAAACACAAACGGAGTGAAACCTTTGAGCTCTTTCAGGAGGGAAACTCTCATTGTTGTGCTTCAGTCACATGACCGACTCTGCTGCCTGCTGCTCATATCAAACACACCCTTTTCTTTCAAGGCGGCTTTTTTAAGCTGCTGATGCTCCTCAGCTCGCTGGCTAACAGCCGAGCTAACAGTTTAACACTTTCTGCTGCTGAAGCTCGTGTTGTCTGCTGTGTCGCTGCAGTAGATGTTCATGTATTTCACTGTTCCTTCTCGACAGCCTGCTGGAGGAAAACATGGCGTCCTGCTGCCTGGATTTATCAACCCTGCAGGTGAAACTGTTGGTCATATTACCTGCAGGCCTCCAGCCTGAAGCTGTGGTTTCCTGTCCTGCTGTTGACCGCTCTGGATCATCTCTCTGTCCTGAAGAACATCACCGCTTCACTTCCTCAAAGCTAAGTGGCCCTTTTGCTTTTTTTTGCTGACATGTTCATACTGAATCCAAGTCTTCAGTTTGTGTTTGTGTGCTCAGGAACGTCAGAAAGCAACCATGTCGTCTGCTCGTTGATCAGCTTCTGCTCTTTTGTTGCTGCTGCTGTTAATTGCACTGATTTCTCTTTGTGGCTGAATTTCGTTTTTGTCTGGTTGCTGTTTGTCGTGTGCATCACAACGCTTCACTTTAACACTGAAATCTGAGTTTTATGGTTTGTGTGTTTTGGCTTTGACCTGTTTTGCACATGGAAACCCTTCAGAGTTTGTCACTGTTGTGTATAAAAGACCTTTAAGCTGATTGCAAACTAATTATTCCTGCAAAGTTTGAATTGTATATTGATGTTACAAATATAAACTTGATTGTTTTCACAGCTTTCGTCACACAAACGGTAAGTTGCATTTATTTATCTTTAGTTAAGCTTTTTAGAAATATGAAAACTGTGTGAACTTGCTTTATTTTTCCAATTACTGCATCAGTTCTTTGGGTTGTGCTGCAATCAAACTCATAAATAATGCAAAATTTACACTCACTGCACATACTGACAGTCATCTGCTGCTGATCGACTGCATGCAAGCTTTGAATTCATGTGAATTTAAACGTGTGAGGAGCTAATTGCCTGCTGCTGTGATGTGCTGACTTGTTGCGACTTGATTTGCTGCTGATTTTCATGTGGAGTTTTTAGTTTTAATGGATCCATTTTACCTTTTATTCACAAACTCTGCCTCTTTGTTTGGAAAAGCCCCAAACAAATCAGATTTCACAGCTCTGTACCTGCTGTGGTTTTTCTTCAAATGCTGATCTTTGTGTTTGAATGTGGCGATTTATGACGTCACGGCCTTCAGAAGCCAAACATCACGCTGCATTTGAGGAATTCACCTAAATAAACCGACTCTGTTTGAGGAGGATGACCTGCTGCTCAGACAGGAGCACATAACACCACGGGAATGCCCTCGATGATGTCGCCTTCAAAATTTCAGTTTCAGACTTTTCAGAATTTTTTCATGTGGAACACTGATGCTCACTAATGACTCAGACGGCGAGATCTGAAGTGACATTTTGAAGTGACATTTTGAAACTTCAGGGAACATCATGTGCCTGGTGTTACATCTCAGCCCTCCACCATCGCGGCCTGTTCGGGCCCCTGAGCCGAAACACCGAGCCCCAACCTGCTGTGAGGTTCAAAGGGGATGAAAGGGAATATTATCAGTGTCAGTCACTTTAAGAAAGCAAAAGATTTCTCCTAAAAAGACAAAATAAGTGAACACAATTCACATCTAAACCCCTTCAGTGTAATTCTTTCACAAAAAACACAGAACACTTGAGAGACCTTTTACCTGAAACAGTTTCCACTCTTCGTTCTAATCCGGTCTCTAACCACACTATGATGCTCACATGAACATGCTGGGTGTGAAAACCATCACATCCCTTCAGACTTTCTTTTTCTTTTATTCGTCTGAATGTGTGGCGTATTTAACTGCTGATGTGAACGGCACAACAACACATGGAGGCAAATATGTTACATTTATGGATGTGTTTGTTATAATTTATTGACTTTTTTTAGGACTTTTAGGGAAAGCATCGTCATCGTCGCCTGTAGGATGGAAAAGGATGAAGCCCACAAACTTTAGTTATCCTATGACTGCTCCTTAAATGCCATTATGAAGCTGTAATTTGTGATTTTGTGTAAATTAGCACTGTTGTGAATGTATATTAAAGGAAAATAACAGTCTAGATGTGATAACAAAGATATATTTGTTGTTTTGTGGAGAAGATACACTGCAGTTAGCATGCTAACCAGCTAGATCCAGGAAAGTCCGGCCCTTGTTGTGTTGTTATACCATTTTATACCACAAGAGGCTACAGTGAGTCACTGTGGAGGCCAGTCTCCTTTCAGTTGAACAACACTGATCAGTCCCCCCAGGATTTCGCAGGCGTTTTTCAAGATTGTTGCGGCCTAAAATGCCTGAATTCGCGGCAGCTTTTCTAAAAAATTA
>JAPZDY010000014.1:744708-756269 GCA_029783645.1 Ctenochaetus hawaiiensis | reverse complement strand
CTACAGTCCCTTAGCCAATCAGGACGCAGAACACAATGCGCGTTCATACGCTGTAAAAAAAGCATGCAAAATTGCACAAAAAAAAAAGCCGCGAAACAGCGAGGCCGCGAAAGGTGAACCGCGTTATAGTGAGGGACAACTGTATTTCAGAAAACTCCAGCCTGGATGAAGATGTTCAGAAACTGTGCTGTCTTGTGGACTCATGACAAACATGTCATTTGTTTACACGAGGCTTCATACTGCTAATGTTGCTTTAAACATGTTTGCATTTAAATGTTATATACTTTATACATAGGCATTGAGGTGTCAGGGGTCAGTATGTGATCCAGTCCTCTAAAACTCAGTCCTCACAGCCAGTGTCGCAGGTTTTTTGAGGAGAACCAGTCAAATGTTTGGCTGCAGCTGTTTGCAGGCCTCTGATGAGCCAGTGTGGCTTTGGGGTCGGGTTTACGGTGCTGCCTGCTGGTTTGGCTTTCGACAGCACTCCAATTGTGTTTTTGCATTTTCATCTGGAGAGAGATTTATTTAAAACAGTGCTTGTGTGGAAGAGATTTTTTTTAGGAGAGAAAACACCTCTGCACATGTGAACTCGGCCTAAAAAGGGTTTGTTAATGCATGTTTTGCCTCCTGCATGTGAGAATCAGCTGACCTGTGCTGCCTCTACAGGAATATTTTTGAGAATGAAGGAAAAAAAACCCTGTTTAGAAGAGAGCAGCCAATAAAAAGCACTGATGGATTTACCTGGTTTGTGTGAAATCAGATGAAAATCCCTCATTAAAATCAATTTGATCCATTATTTTTCCATTGAACCAAACACGACTCCTGTGTTTTTAGCGATGAAACCCCCCTCAGTCCTGTCTGTAAAAGTTTTCGTCGTTCCTCCACCCGGAGGACCCCTGGCTCCGGCTCTGTGTGGCGCTCCTGTCACTCATCCAGCCCCACTGAAAGGAGGTGTGGTGGTGGAGGAGGTGGCGGTGGTGTTTGTTGGGGATGTGTGATGTGTTGTGACAGCGGGAGCCAGTGCCGGCGGGCGGTCACCATGCGGCACCATATTGCCGGGCTCCCCGGGGATGAGGGATCAGCATGCCAGCCTTGCCAAGAAGTGCTAATAGGCGCAACACGTCTTGCTTTCACACATTAAGGCAAGCGAAGGGTGACAGATCAGAGCTGTGATACTGCTGCCTGTAAGGAAAAAAAAAAAAAGGGGGCCACGGCGCCCGTTTGACATGCAGCGCAGCCTAATGATGAAAAACTCCCCGAGTCGAGCAATATGCCCACCAATCACTGAGCTGATGTGTTTGCAGACAGACATATCTCCATCTCCCTCCTGTCACACAGCGCAGAGCGACGCCGCCTCGCTCGCCAACCAAACGTGATGCTCAACTCCATATTGTAACTGACAATAAAGCTACAAGTGTTGAAATCGGATCAACACTTTTCCGAGAAGACGTCCGCGTTCTCGCCCCCCAAAAAGCAGCCGAGGTCAAGTGGGCTGCTTCGGGCTACAACACCTTTGTCACATCTGCTGCCAGAACCCGCAGCTTTGATGTCGTCGGCTGAGCTGAACGTCTCACTGTGGAGAGGAAACCAGAGCTGCAGCGCGCTCACTCCTCTGACTTCCACCTCAGAGGCCATATGGTTGGTTTGGCAGGTTTTAAAAGCACCTGCCTCCATTTGTCTGCACAAAGACTATCTGGAGCTGTTTGCATCGAGCGTGTTTGAACAGGCGGTCTGAGTCCAGCAGAGAATAATTCATGTTTATCCACCAGTTTCTATTATTAATAATCATTAATAGCAGTGCCACTGCTCATTTTTAAAAAGCTCCGTCAAACTGTAGGCTGGTATTAAAAACATGATGCTGCTGCCAGTGATGCTGGATCAACGCCAGCTCCGGACGCTTTGTGCATTTAACAGTGGATGTAAAAAAACGGTGCAGAATATTTGAAACAAATAAAAAACACCCACGTGCTGTTTTATTTCAGGCCTTTAGAATAAACTGATCTGAACCAGGTCTGCGTTCATGGACCCACATGCAGAGATCCAGACATCAGTGTTCCACCTCGGAGATGAAGAAGGGGAGAAGATAATCACACAACGAGGAACTTTAACTGCTTATGAAACTGATGCCTCTGAATGACCCACGTAAGCAAATGAGACCATCAGTCAGAAGATCAACCGTTCCTGTGGAGTTTTTCTTGATGCATGCCACCTTTCAGGACTCTTAAAATGAAAAATACATTTTATGGTAGAAGGATGAGGATGAATTGAGGAGCTGCTCTGTCGTCTGTTTGTAAAGCTGCAGATACTTTGTTGTTTCCTACTCTTGTTTTATTATTCAAAAGACTTTACATTGTCAGAGAGGGTTGCTAACTTTAGCTTTAGCTCAACAAAACTGTATTTTCTATTATGGAGCAACTGAATCTTTCAGATAAATTTCACGATTCACATCATATCACGGTTTTAAATCCTGCACAGCCACAAATATTTTACTTCTTGCATCCTGCAAACAGCTGTGTTCCTTTTACTTGCTCCCCCCTAAAAATATATATATAACTAAAAAAAATGCAGGCACAAGCCAAATCAAAACCTTTTCGACAAGAGTTGTCGATGCTCATACCACTTCCATTCACAGGGGGCGCCAGAGTCAACACAAGGATCAAAGCTCATCGTATTCGTTTTAAATTATAAAAGATAGCTCTATGTTTCTTCAGCTGATGCAGGATTTTTACCTTTTTATAATTCAATTAGATTTTGCCACGACATATTAACATGAGGACTCGCTGGAGTCAAACTGGTCAAAATATGATTTTCTGACTGAAGCAAACGGATTTCACTGTGTTTACCTGCGAGCTGCTCAGAGCATCATTCAGTCTCACAGCAGATCAAGTTCAGCCTGATCTTCATCTCCATTCTGTCCAAACTTCAGAGGCTCGTTGCTTTATTTTTTATTATGAGTCTTAACGCCTCAGACTCCTCACATACCTCTAAAACTTCTCTTACAGTGCACGAAACCAAAGAAATGAAATTCATAGACACTCAGTGAGGATTTCATTCAGTTAGTTTATCTCGATTTAAATGCTCTTGCGTTTATTAACCCCTAAACACTTTGTTGTTTTCACCTTGAAGACATATTTCAAGAGGATCTGAAGATCTCTGGTTTCTGCCTCCATAAAGGTCATTTCTTCTGAGTCAGTGGGACGAAGGTGAACTCACTGCTTCAGTGTTCGTCTGAGAGCAGAAACATCTGGATGGACACCTCGATGGAGACCCTCATGAAACCTCAGTGGCTTCCTGCTCTTGATCAAATATTAAAGTGAGAGGCAGAGCTGACAGCTCCATCATAAAACAGACTGTAGTCGCCCTCTAATACCCATAATGGATGATGTGTTATTGATAAGAACATGCTAATACGAATGTATGAACTGATCCGAGATCCTGCATGAAGCTGAATTTTTCATACGGGGGATTTCTCGGCTTTGCGGTGAAGTACTAATACAAAATTAGACAATTATACATGAAAATGACGTAAATGATTTATGGAGATGGCAGCTCACCTTTATATCACCCCTCATGTTGGTGAGGAGGCCAATCAGTGAGCTGCTGCAGAGGTCACATGACTAAAATCAAGCTCTGTTCAGTCACACAGATCAACAGAAATGGTGCATTAATGCATTTTGTTCACTTATAAATTAAAGAAAATATCAGAGAAAAACTTTGACATTGAACCTTACAGAGTCTCATTTTAAATATTTGCACAAAACAACCAGTGTAAGATTAAGATTTGGGATTTGCAGTTAAAGAAAATATGGTTGAGGTATAATTAGCATCAGGAAGCTAAAATACTTAGTTATGTTTGAAGGAAAACACGGTCAAAAATAAACTGCAGACTCCTGACCCGACAGAAACCTCCACACTCTTACTACTTCATTCATTATTTAAAGGCCACGGTGCGTTTTGACATCAGATGTGAGTTGTGAGATGATGAATCGAGTCCATCAATGAGACCATAACAGCTAGCGATGCTAACGTTAGCTTGGCCTTATCTGCAAACTTCAGTGTTGGACTTAAAGCTCTTCTGTCTGAATGGATGTAACGTTCAGGTGTCATGTAACGTTCAGGTGTTTGATTTTCTAAGTTTTCTCCTCACGTTTTATTTTTCTCACAACTTTTTGTCCTGATTAGTTTTAACTTTTCCTCGCTTGTTTTCCCTCTCAGGTGTGTTTAGTCTCACTTTGTTCCTGCTGGCTCTTTGGATTCCCCCTGGATTTGTTTTTTGTTTTCTGCTCTTCTTTTTGTTGCACTAAGTTTATTTTTACCTGCCTCTTCACCTCCTGTGAGTTATATTTAAGCTTCCTTTTGTCTCTGCAGCCTCGTTTCCTTGTTCTTCGCCTTTATGTCACTAAACTTTGGTAGTAACAGTAAATGATAGAAAACTCAGTCCAATTTCAGACAGATTTAATCCTCAACAGCAGCTCAGCGTGTACAGAGTTTCAATAATTCATCACAAATTAATGTCTTATCTCTTTTACAACATTTAAAACCAGCAACTGGGCATAAAACACTGTAAGTTCATGTTCCTCACTGTCTCTTGTTTTTCCACCTTCACACTTTGACAATAAACTTGACTGGCAATATTTTTCGCTCCTCTGTCGACCCCTCCGTTCATCCATCCATCCATCCATCCATCCCTCCCTCCCCCCCCCCCCATTGACGCCTGCAGCCCCCGGGGCCCTGCTCTGCTTGCTGAAGCGCCGTGTTGTGAGCGAGCGCTCTGCCTGCCGTCGATACGGGTGAGTTACAGAGGTCGCCGGTTCAAACGCAGTTCACCGCTTCACGCCAACACTGGCTGCGCCTCTCCTCGCGCAGATGAGGTGTGCCGGAGTGTCAGAGCGTGTAAATGTGTGTTTTTAGTGGTTTGGTGTGTGTGATGCCTGCCTGTGTGCACATGTGTGGCTCTCTGGCTTTGTGGTGGTTGTGTTTGTTTTGTCTTCTTTTTTTCTTTTTTTGTTGTTGTTGCATGAATATGTGTGTTTGTGAGTCACTGCAGTGTGTGTGTGTGTGTGTGTGTTTGTTTGGCTCGCGTGTTTACGCGCTGAGCTGCAGCTCCGAGGGGTTTTTTCGATCTCCGGGCTCGGGCCTTCTGCCAGCCGACATAACGAACATGATGTCAGTGATGCATGCGGGACGCCGGCGCTGGTTCTCACCAGAACAGCAGGTGGTGAAACTGTGTGTGATCAGCTGCATCGCTGCATGCGGCTCATTCACGGAGAGGGAAAGGTCACGCAGCGATCGATGCCGTGGTAGTAGCCGTCCTGCCTGCTTCGCTGAGCATCTCTGTGCTCATGCATGTGACATGTTGTGACCTCTAACGCTGCGTTTCCGCCGCACGCACGGCGCAGCTCGGCTCCATTCAGCATGCCGCCGGTACCAGGTGCTGCTCTCGGTTTCAATGCCCTCAATACTCTGGAGAATGTTGGTAAAAAGGTAAATTTTCGGTTGTCTAAAATGCAGAATTGATGGACAATTAAAACAAAACACTGTGAGAAGCAAGTTTTTAAAATTTACAGCCACAAATGAACCAAAACGCAAGTGAAGATGAACTCATGACATTATTTATAAGGAGATTTGTTCAAAAGTAGGAACAATTTTACAGGATATGAACATTTTGGAATAATGAGGACATGTTAGAGAGTAAAGACAAGAATCTTCAAACTGGCACAAAAAAGACCACAAACCCAAAACTGATGAGATTGATGCTTTTTAATGTTTTTACAGAAAGTGAATGAAACTCGTCACCGACACAGTCGTTCACTCTGTCAGTGTGCTGCTTATTGAAGGAATTAAAGCAAAAAAAAGGAGGTTTTAACCCTTTTCTTGGACTTCCTGAACTTCCTGAAGTTCTTCTGGCATCTCCTGGACCTCGTTTTGAGATCCACAGCCTTGAACTCAACAACTAGAGCTTTTTCCTTCTTCTGTGATACAATAAAGTCAAACAGTGAGCAGAGGAGGCCGGCCGGATCGACTCTGTGGTGTGAAGTGGAGCGAAGTTTTGTGGTTTATGTGGCCATCTAGTGGGCTGGTGTCACACTTCCCACACGGACACAAAACCAGAGATGGAAAATAAATGTCTTTATCTGCAAGAGGGGGAATTTTGAAAGTGCTGCCTCTGAATTAAGAGAACAAAGCGTCACTTTGTGTCCAAGAAGAGAGATTTTTATTAAAAAATAAGCTGCAAAGGATCATTTTAATTTTATTTCAAAACAAAAAAAGTTTAAAATAAATTCATCTGTTTCCAAACCAATGCACACATTTACTGTAAGAGTTTAGTGAGTAAGACTTCTCATCAGGTTTGGACTGAGTTAAAATATGCAAAAACAGCAGCAGAGGGAAACTTCCTCAGTGTCTTCAAAAGTAACTTTCACGCCCGCCGTTTTGTTTTGTGATGCATCTGTTGAACAAAATCTTTCCCCCTTTACTTCAACTAAAACACTTCTAGTCGCTTTAAGCTCTTTAATTATCAGAGAAGCTGGTATGAATCTAAAAAGCTGCTGCTTTCAGTCACATTTGCATAAATACAGGAAGTGAGATTTGCTCAGGTTGGTTAATTTTCTTGCATTAAGTGAATTTGATTCTGACGTCAAAATATGTAAGATCGAACTCTCTGTCCAACCACAGCGTCTCATTTCTGACTGCCGAACAGTAAAACAAAGACGACACGGCTGAAACTGTGCTGCTGTTAAAAGAAACTCCACTGTTGTTTTTCTGCAGGAAGAACAAGTCGGTTTAACATCACTGAATCTGCCTTGATTTACGGGCTTCTTCTGTGGTTGAGAAATAAAAATGTTGTCCCTCCACAAACCCACCGCGACATTTAAAACGACTCCACTGAAGAGTTCACAAAGAAGCTGATAAATCGCAGTTTAAAAGGTAAATAATACAGTAAAAATGTGTGTCAAAGGTCCTTTTTAAAGCTCCGTATGTGTGCCAACAGCATGTAAACACTCACTGAT
The DNA here is from genome assembly GCA_029783645.1 of Ctenochaetus hawaiiensis. NCBI lineage: Eukaryota > Metazoa > Chordata > Actinopteri > Acanthuriformes > Acanthuridae > Ctenochaetus > Ctenochaetus hawaiiensis. The sequence continues at coordinate 749,259 of JAPZDY010000014.1, read as the reverse complement.
TTTAACCACACCAGTGCTTTTGTCCCACATTTCATTTGATAGTAAACACAGCGTAACAGTTTTGTTTCAGCCTCTCGAGTTGACTCATAAAAACCCCAAAAAGGCAAAATAATGCACAAAATAAACGCACTGAGCGGTGTGAACGTCTCATTTTGCAGCTCGTCTCTGACCAGGAAGACGGCAAACGTGATTAATGTAACGTGAATCAAACTTTTATCTGCAGTGGAGTTTTTTTAGCACTAAAGTCAACCAACCTCAGACCCTGTTATCCATCAGTCCATCTGCTTAATGAATCAAACTCGGCTTGTTTTCGGCACCTGAACAGCTGAGAGGCGGCAGAAGAGCCTCGTTCCTTTGCTCCATCAGCTCCTCCATGGTTCGGCCTCCACAGAGATCAAAGCTGATCTGAAACATTTCCTCTTTTCATTTGTTGTACGAAATCTCATAAAATGAACCTGCTGCTTGTTTTGAGCCGTTTTCTAACATGAGTGAGTTCTGAAATCATGACGTGACGATTAAAAATTCTTCCTTTTGCACTGAAGTCTTAATGATGACGTCCAATAATTTAAATGCAACCTTGAATTTGCACATTTTCCAATATTTCAAAACAAAAACACTCAGTTTGTTGAAGAGCAGAAACAGAAACAGGAAAGAAGCTTCAGAGGATTATTGGAAATCCAGAAATGGCATAAAAAAACTGTAACTTCTAAGAACTGTGTGTCTGTACGTGTGTGTGTGTGTGTGTGTGTGTGTGATACATGCATGCTGGTGTGTGTTTAAAGTATCTGAGTCGTGTGTGTGTGTGTGTGTGTGTGTGTGTGTGTGTGTGTTTGTAAGCACAGAGGGCTTGTTTTTGATCAGTGAGCAGAAAGTGCCGCTTTTCATCACTTATTGACTCCGTTCGTGTGGTTTTTCTCTGTTATTTCTTACTGCAGGCTCGCTCTGCAGCTTCTAGTCTACCAGGGTTTGTGGTTTCGTGGCCCGGATGGGTGGGTGCATTTTTCTTTTTCCTGAGGTAGGCTACGCATTGAGGTTAGCAGCACACAGCTAAAGATGTAGGAAGCGAGCTTGGTAAGAAGCCTGACTGATGAAGGAGGGAGGCCATGATTTGAGGTAAACAAAACGAAAACTTCACAGAAAAAAAACAGCTGGTTGTTTGTTTTTTCATTTTTTTTTTTTATTATTTTCTGCACCAAAGTTCAATCTACTGAACCATTTTTTTCATATTACTCATTACTTGGCCGACCTGCTTCATGTGCAAATGAAACAAACAAAACAAACATAAAAACGCTGGAGGTGACGAGCTTCACGGGAACTGTCAAACAGAAATATTTGCTCTCCTCCTTTAAAAAAAGACCTCATTAAAAAAGAGTTTCTGATGGCTCCTCTAACGGTTAATTATAGTCAAGTTATTAAAAACAATAAAAGCATTTTGGGGATTTTTACCCCCCGAACCCACATTTGAATAAAGGAACTGAAAAAAAGTTTCATTTATCCAAACCAGTTTCACTTATCAGTTACAATAAATCATCAATAGCTGCTTTGCTTTTGTTTAAACAAAGTTAAACATTAATAAGATGGAAACTTTTACTATTAAAGTCGTTATCAGTCTAACATTCTGTTTATTTTTGTTACAGCAGTGATGAATGTGATTTATGTCCAAACATCTGGACAAACCGACAGAACAGAAACATCATTTTTTAACTTTCAATATCTGGATCAGAACAGATTTGTGTAATAATAAACTCAGCAGCTACAAACACAAACTGAAGTTTATACATGAAACGTCTCGTTGAACTTGAACATAAACTCACAATCTGTCAAATTAAAATGTGTTTCATTGATGCATGAACTTATTTCAGGTTTATGACGTTTTAATGACATCAGTTTATAGACAAACAAACAGATGTTCAGTCTGTTTCTTTTGCTTAAGTGGAACTTTGACGAAATAAAAGCAGCGAATCACATCGACAAACCTGAGAGTCGATGATGATGATGTGGCGTTTCCATGGCGATCTGGAGCTGCAGCTTTGAGCCTGACTGACACTAACAACATGATTACTGCATATCAGCCCTCTGCAGCCACAACACACACATCCATCACAGCATCTGTGTGTGTGTGTGCATTATGCATATTGAATGTCAACAAAACCTCATTTAAAAGCCCACCTGCTCCACTGCTAAAGAGGTTAGCAGGAAGATCTTCTGTCACATGATGAGCAGAGTTTATTAATAACAGAAAACATCTCATTGTCATTCAGAAACTGAGATTTATGCTCAAACTTCAGGCTCCAGGTTCACACAAGGTGATTTTAAATGCAAAAAATATGAGTTTGCTGACAGAAACTGAAGCTCAGTTTGTTTGTTTTTTTCAAATAGTCATTCTTTCTGTTATGTTTAATCTTTTAAAGTAAAAATATGAAGGTTCTTGGTGGGTGAAGCTATGAAAAATACTGTTTGAAATGTAACTTCCTTTAGTCTCTTGTGTTTAAACTCGTTTTTGCAGAGAGAAACAACATAAAGTTTGCAGCACATGAACTGAACCTGTTATATGTCCTGCTGCGTGTTTATTTTATGTAGTTTAGATGATTTTTAGAATATTTATGCTTCTAAAACACTTAAAAAGAAAAGAAATTACAGTAAACTCTTCATATTTTCACTCACATCTGTTTATCTTTTTAAATTTTCTCAACACAAACTGTGTAAATGATCTCAAGCTTCTAAAGTTTTCATCATTGAAGAGAAAGAGGATGTGAAGTGCAGCTAAAAGCATCACATGCGCATGAAGAAGCAAGTCCACATCATTTCAGTGCAAGTTCCAGTTTATTTATAGGAATATTTACAGACAGAGAGAAAGAAAAAGTGACTCTGTTGTTGCTTTCTTTTTTATTATCACACTCGTAAAGTCCTTGAACACCTGCAGTGTCGTTTCTCTGCACAAACACTTTAAAGCAGCCGTTATTTCTCATAATTGCTGAGGTCTCTGTGCGTTTCATGCGACCAGAAAAGCAACCTGACTCCTCTTCAGTTGCTTACAGGAGAACAGAGACGCACCAGAATGGAAAAAATCTGACTGTTTTTAAACTGTTAATGCGGCTGTTTGTCTCCTGAGTAAATCTGAGGGAACTTCTGAGTGAAAGTTCACGAAAAAGAAACGTTAAATGTTTGAATAACTGATGCTGACTCATCTGATGTGTCTCCGTTGATCTTCTGCACGAACCGAGGAGTCAGTTTGCTGTTTGAGGAGGTTGAAAGAACATAAATTTTCATGTGACAGACCTCAGCAGAGCGTCTGTGTGTGAAGACGTGTTGCGGAATAAATGTGCGTGTGTGTGTGTGTACCACATTGTGAGCTCTGCATTGCTGCTTCTGGTCAACAGGTTGCCAACAGCATCGCAGCTCAATTAACCACAACGCAGCATCTTCTCACAGTCTGACGCGAGCGAGAAAACCTGCAAACCGGCTCCTTTTTTTTTGTTTTTCACAATACAGGAAACAATTTCAAGTGTTTGTTTCTGTGATTGAGGGGAAAAAAGGCTCGTAGTGTTTGTGAAATCTTTAACCGCTGTGCTTGAACGTTTCCTACATGAAGAAAAAAAAAAAATCAAATTACAGAGTTAAAACTCAACTTTAAGAGCCCAAACGCACTTTAACCTCCTGTGGTTTTTCAATTTTCTGACTCCGACTGAGAAATCTATGATGCAACTTTACATCATCACCCATGCAGACGGATATGCACATTTTAATCGTTGTGCTTCTTTCTTTCTTTCTTCCCTGCGAGATAAATTATGCATCAGAGACTTTTTGTTGCTCCGTAATGACCGAAAGCTTTCGTTTAACCTTGTGCACTTTGTAGTTTTATAATCAATCCGCATCGTTTGATGGGAAAAAGTGACAAACCGTCACGTCTCTCAGCTTCAAACTGATGGATTTTAATTCACTGTCGGATATTAGCTGACTAGAGGTCCCGTCACTACGTGGTGAGTAAAGGAGGGAAGGTGTTCGGTCGTACTTGTGTGTAACTCGCATATAATTCATATTTAGTGTGGTGGTGGAGAGGATTAAATATATATATACTGATTTACAGACACTCCAATGTGAAGTTGTTGAATAATAGAGTACATGTTGCATTAACCTTACACACTTGCAAAATACCTGTCTGTACACGACTTTAAATATTTGTTTTACACAGAGTGATATAGGAACATACATACAGGATAGAATAACTGGGAGTCATTGAAGCCCTCATCGGTTTAATGTGAAGCATCTCTGCACTGCGTCTTCGTACACGTCAGGATTTACTCCCTCAGAGGTCCAGTGTGTGGGATTTAACGGCAGAAATGGGAAAGAATATGTTTTCTTTAGTGTAAATGAAGAAAAAATTAGCTTGAGCCCTTCACGTCTGCAGGGGAAGCAGGTCGTCCGCCATGTTTCAAACAAATCAAACACCGGCTACAAAGAGGACGACTGGCTCCTGATTGGCTAAAAAAGAGGAAGGTGAGAAGAGAATTTCTGCAAACTCACCCACAGACACCATTAAATCCTACACAC
>JAPZDY010000014.1:725403-738695 GCA_029783645.1 Ctenochaetus hawaiiensis | reverse complement strand
GCACACTTCTGTATGTTCAAGTGTTAATTTTCGATTAAAATACCGTAATTTCCGGACTATAAGCCGCTACTTTTTTCACACACTTAAACTACAATGCGGCTAATTTATGGACGAAAATAAACGAGAAAGTGTGTGACGAAGTAATTCCAAGGCTGTTAAATTCCGACAAGAAGACAGCTTTAGTCATTTTAGTCGTTAAATTTAGTGGGTGCGGCTTATATTCAGGTGTGGCATACAGTCCGAAAAGTACGGTAGTTATTTTATGCTATAAAAAAGGATTGATGACTGACAGAAAACTTAAACTTGCTATAAAGTCACACAGTTCCATCCATCAATCACTCCTGCACAAACGGAAGCTCTGGTTTTCAAGTTTCTGAGCTCTTTAAGCTGAACTGTGGGGCCTCAAGCAGCCCACAGAGGGACCGGACTACCAGGACATTTCCCAGCAGCCATGGTTGCTTGTAAGGCCCTTCAGTCTCAGCATGACAGTTTCTCGTAGCCTGATCACTGAATAAATCTTTAATTTAGAAGCCCTGCACGAAGCTCTGACCTGAGATGAACTGGAATGGTGACAGCAAACCTAGACAAAACCATAAATGGAGGAAAAACCCGTCAGCCAGGTTCAGATAATATGGAAAGCTCTCACATGAAGGTGTTCACATACTTTTGGCCTTGTAGTGAAATAACAACACTTTATTTCACAGAAAATTAGTTGCTTGTCATGTTTTTGTACATATTCATAAAGACTGTGGCCTGCACGGGTACAGTTGTAGAGTTTTGTGTAATTACGAGATGTGTAGATGAGTCAGCCAGCTCGTAAGTCACCACTGCAGCTCCTCTTACATATGAAAGGAAGGAGGAAACATCGTTCATGGCCGTTTGGTTGAGGTGTTAAAAGGGAGGAGGTGTTTGTTCTCCAGAAACGCTCTCTGAAGCCTCCGAACGAGGACGAAACAGTGAGACGGGACTGTTCATATCTCGCTCTCTCTCCACAGCGTAACACCCGGAGAGTTTTTATGGCTTCACACGAAATTCCCATGTTGGTGATAATTTCAGTGATTCATGAAAAGTTTTTGTTTCGGTGTTGAAGATGGCCACGAGGCCGTCGCAGCACTTCAACGACGCTTCAGCTAATCAAGCATGAGCGCCATTCAAGTCACATTTTCTGGATTAATGTGACACTAAATGATCTTTGGGGAACATTAAAACTGTTTTTTTTTTTGAGGGGGGGGGTTGTGTGTTTTTCCCACCGTGAGCTGCATGAAATTATTCCACCATTCACTGATTTGTGCAACATAATTCCCCAGTTTGCAGAGTGAAGAGCTGCGTTCAGGCTGCACATGCGTTTGGTTTGTGGTGGCTTGTAGATGCACGACTGTGAGACATTATGTGTGTGTGTGTGTGAGAGTAGTTGTGCAGGAAAAAAAAAAGGTGTTGCTACCGTTCAGTAGTTGTAAGTTGTACTTGACATGTGACGACGACGTATTTGTGTTTCTGTCTTTACTTTTTACAAAACTGAAGCTGTGATGCTTAATTCAAAAAGATGGAAAAAACAAAAAAAATGGAAACATATAATTATTATTTATTTTTTAAATTAAATTACATTTCATTTAACAAAGCATTAGCATTAATTTAAAAAAAATGGGGTTAAATTTAAGAAACTATTATAAACTAAAATTGTTCTCTTTTTGCAAATAAATCAGTAATAAAATAAAACAAAACTACGGTGAGGATATTTGCTTAAATACGGCACTAAAGTATAAATATAAAGTACTTGTACTTAAGTGTCAGTTTATGCTCATACTACTTTTTAAAGACATTAATATTTTAATTTATTGTCATCTTTACTGATATTAGTCAACAGCTGCAGTAATCAGTTCCTTCAAAAACATTAATATTAAACACACAAAATATAATAAGTTATTAAAATAAGCTGCAGTGTAAATTTGCACAATTTTTAAGCAGCTTTTGAATAAATTTTTAATGTGCTGTATTACTACTTTTACTCATGTAAAAGGACTGAATACTTTTTCCATCTCTCACAGACTGTAACTGATCATGTGCATATTTTTTAATACTCAGTATTTTACTCGATTACTCTGTGGATGCTAACCTGGACTGGCCTGCTCCTGCGAGGCTTTTCTCAGGATCTCCGTCTGCTTGGAGCTCAGAGCCTGGAGGCGTCCCAGCTCCTCCGTTAACTCCGTGTAAGCCAGAGCCAAATTCACCCTGGAGGAGGAAGGAAGCACGAAAGGAACGGAGACAATTATGTGATTACAATAATCATTGTCATTACAGAGAACGACAACACTGGCAGAGAATCATGTGCTACAACCCTGATTATAAAAAGAGCTGCGAGGCTGCAGAAAACCTACAAAAACACATTTACTGACAATAAAACGTCCCCGAGCTCATGCTGTCACTTCCTTTATACACTCACGTGTTCACAAAATAATGAACATCTCTCTGTTTTTAATTGTGAACGACTGAACCTTTTATACTCAATGTGAACTCGTTTGCTTGAAGAATAATTTCTAAATTTCTGAAAGGTGTTTAAGGAGTTTTAAAACATCTGTCTCTGTCTTTTTGTTGCGCTTGTCTTAAATGTCTGAAATGTTTCGCTGGCTCTAATTTCAAAATGAGCAAATTATTAACAAATATCAATGAAGTTTCATGAGATAAAGTAAAGGGGGGAGAATCAGAATAACTCACAACATGAAACTGACGCGGTACGTTACGGAAGATAACAACGGCGTCACACACAACAACTCTGTGAAACTCAAACAAACGATCTACGATACGAACACAATGCAAATGTAACTGAAGAGGGTAAATACATCATTTAGAATTTAAAAAGCAGGAGTTATGTATATTTTCACTGCGCCACACCGAATTTAAAAACAAAAAGTGCACAAAGTCTTGACTGTTTCTTTAACACACACGCACATTGACTCCATGTTGACTTGTGTCATCGTTCAAATGTGAAAAAAAAAAGCCACAAACTGTCAGAAAAGCACAAGAATTAAGATAAAAGTGTTGTCTCTCATTTAAAATAGAAGGGTAATCCTTTAATAGTGCCTGCAAGTTTTTAAAAAAAATATATTTTTAGTGCCAAAGTATTGATAATGTATCGTAAGAGAAAGTAATTTTATTTACATACAGACTTTCTGTTTCACTCCTTCACAATAAAATCTATAACGTGTGTTTTAAATGGAGTTCATGTCATTTTCAAATGTTGAAATGTTTTACACAGCTTTACAAAAGTACAAACACACTTAAATCTCTGTTTGTCATCATCAAAATGAGCATAATTGATGGAATTAAGTTCAATTCTCCGTATAAATATAATAAAATGTATAAAACTGCAGCTGTTGTGCATCAAACTACACTGATCTTCTTCATCTCTGCAGCACAAAGTCAGAGCAGCTGATTGAGAAGCTCATGTTTGTATTTTTAGAGTCACACGTTGAACTGAGGTGAACAAAATCACACCATCTCATGCACGACGTGTCACGACTCTCCGAGGGGCCGAACGGTTCGCTCACATGCGTCTGCGTTTTTTTCCACCCGTGGCGACTCGCCGAGTTTGTCTTGACACGATTTTCTGCGAGTCAGACATCATACAAGCAGAAAAACCAGTGAACATCTGTGTGCATGTGAGACTCAGAGGGCTTCAACAAAAGACACTTATTTTATGTGGTTTAAGAGATTTAGATCGTGTGGGTTTTTATTCTGCCAGAGGACTTTTGTTTAGAGGCAGCTGTGGTAGTTTAGTCACCTAAATCTGATAACAGGCATCTTATCTCAAAGGTCCGACCGAAGTTTTCATAAAACCTTCAGCCTTGACCTGAAATTTACTCATTCCAGCAGCAGCAGCTGAGATCAGCCTGCTGACTGCAAGACGTGAAACCTTCAAATCTAACTTGAAATCTGTAAAGATGATCACTTTATCCTGCAAGTCTGAGTAATTTCTCATACGAACGCCGACCGGTTTTGATTAGTTTCATAACTGCAACGACAAGTGAACAAAACTTTTAGAGGATTTTTGACCTTTTAAATGTAAAAGTTAAAGATTTTCTGCACTTTGACTGAACCTTAAATATCACCATGAGCCTCGTTTCCTGCATTTATGACTCTGCAATTGTTGTTTTCACCTCCTTTAAAAACATTTTTATTCTTAAAGCTTGCACTTAAACTTTGTTTTCTCTTTCAACTTTTAATGCTTCAACTGTGAAGCACTTTGAACTGTTGATGATTGGAAACAAGAACCAAAAATTGTTGTCTGACTCAAAGTGATAAAGCGCCTCCTGATAACCAATTTAACCTCTCGGTTAATGTAAATGTGATTCAGCTCATTCCTCCAGAGGAGATGGTGGCAGATAAAAAAGTGGCAAACAACACATGTGCATATCCTGGGGATTTCTTTTGCATAAATAGGAACAGACACAAACTTCAGATGCCAGCACACAAAAAAAAAAATCTCTTATGTTTCTCCTGCAAACACTGCACTCGTCTTTGCACTATAGCTGCAGATTCTTTATCTTTAATCTTATTCTGCACCTTTTTGAATTTTTTTTTCAGGGATTCACAAAAACACGCCGCTTCCTGACATGTTTCACTTCACACAGGCAAAATTCCCCCTGCGAGGAATCGATAAAGTTTTATCTTATTTTAAAATCAGGCTCCATCTCTGTAAAAATAAATTCAAATAAAACCTCCATTTCAAGGAAGTTCACAATTTATTTGAAATATGGGAGAACAAGTCATAACTTCCACTGGTTGGTTGGGTTTCTGCGACTGGCCCACCTCGTTTTCCACCCGTCCTGCTATGACTCAGACCGAGTGGGATGTCAAAGCCCCCTTCATCCCCCCACCTGACAACAAGCAACATCCACCTTTTGTGTTACGAGTTGGTGGAGCCTGATGCCAACACTCAGATGATTCAGGGTCTCTCTGCTCAACAAAACATGCACAAACAAGTCCTCTGCGAAACACACACATACGTTTGGTGCATCAGTAGGAAAATAACAATCATTAGGTTACTTACTGGCATGGTGGGTGGAGTGTGCGGCGTGATGCTGATATCGCTGAAACACCTATTAGACATGATTACTTCCCTCAGCGCTGTGGCGACTCTTAGCTCCGACTCTGCACTGCTTTCTGCCTTTCTTTCCTTCGAAATGCTCAATTTCTTGACAGATTAGATTCATGCACCTCTTCCTTTTCACACTTGTGCTATCTCACTTGTCAATTTTGCATGTGTTTTGACATCAAGACGGAGTGCAACACCTCACACACACACACTCACACAGGAGAAATTAGTGAAACAGATGTGTGAACACTTGCACACGAGTTCGTGCATGCAGGAACAAACCTGACGGGGCATCTGAGGCCTTGTTTGTTTCCCTGTGAAACCAGGTCCCCCCGTTTGTTTTTGTCTCCATACGTCTAAAAATACTTTGCACATTTGCACATTTGCTTAGTTTCCTTTTTCTTTTTGTTGCTCGCATGTGTGTACGTGCATACACATACTGTACGATGTACAGTACAGTGTGTAGGAGGGGTGTGACAGTGCCGACGCAGCGTTTGATGAAAGATTTGTGCAACTGAATCGATCACGTACAAGATTTTGTGTGTGTTTGTGTGTGTGTGTGTGTGGGAGGTGAAGTGAAGGGAGTGTGGGCTGAAATCTGACCTTCGATCAGTTCAGACGTTTCAAAGAAAGAGTCGTCGCTGCAGCTCCTCTTTGTTATTAAATGTTGTTTTAAAGGTGGCAGAGTTCGGTCGCTCGCTCTGAGGCCGTGAACTCGAGGGGAAGGGAGTGTGTGTGTGCGTGTGTGTGTGTTTGTGTGTGTTTGTGTGTGCGTGTGTGTGTGCTGCTATAATTATTCCTATGAAGCAATCGCTGGGTGGTCCTGTTTTCTGCAGAATGCAAAACCTCATTTGTTCTTTAGAGAAATGAATAAAGTGCATGTTTCTGGCCTGGTGTGGGGGGGGGGGGGCTTTTCACACTCACACACCCTGTCATGCACCACTTCTACTACAACACACAGAGGTGTCAAACAGTTTTCACACCAAGCCTCAGTGCAGCACACACACACACACACACACACACACACTCGGTGCATTCAACTCTGCTACCTGCTGACACTGAGTGTGTCATTTGGCTGCAAATCATAAGATAAAATATTCCTTTATTAATCCTACAAAGGGGAAATTTGCATTAATCAATTTATATGTAAAAAAAAATCTATTAATATGTAAAAATTAAAGATTTTTAAAAGCTAAATTTAAGAATTTTAAAGCACGGCTCAATTGAACTCCGCAAACGTCGCCGCTTGATTGATTCTTCTTTGAATTTCCAGCAAGAAATGGGAATTCCTGTTTGACTTAAACTCACCATGTCGTGATTTATTGGAAACGGCTCTGGGTGTGTGTGAAAGCTGAGGAGGGATGAGTCAGTGGCTCTGAACGCTGCAGTGTGGAGGGCAGGGGGGCGTTCTGCCAGGTGGCAGCGTGGCTTGTGGTTGGCGAGGGGAGCTCGAGCATGTCTCATTGGCTCGGAGTGAGGCAAACGAAATTCCACAAATGTTGTCACAAAAGGTCTGAGAGGTTGTGAGTTCAGCCACAAACTGCCTCCGACTCGAACAAAACAGAGAAAAAAAAAAACGAGAGGTGAAACTTCACAAAAACATGACTATTTAGTGACTAATGGGAGAAAAAAAAAAACAAGAGTTTAGTTTAATTCAGCTGCTGGTATCAACAATTTAAATGTCACAGTCCGACTCATTCAGAGACAAAAGCCTCAGCGAGCAGATTTCCATCCGAGTGAAAACCAAACTGAGCCGAATTTCAACCAACTACAACTGCTCTGCTTTTATTATTAGAGATTAGTTCAACAAGATAATCAAGAGGTGGCGCTAATAATTAAAACGATTGCGCGCCGTCGCACAAGAAGACAAGGATGACTTAATTAAAAACATTAATTTAACCTCAAACAGGAAGGAAATTATTTAATCTGCAGAAGCTTCTTCTTCTTCTTTAAATTTTCATCTCTTTAGAAATAAATGAAGCCATAATGTTTCTAATCAAAGAGAGCTTGTCTCTGCTAATTGTTGCATTTAAGAGAATTTGTGCAAATAATGTAAATAAAGTTCTTTTTAAAAATCAAGATCTTTTCCTCCTTCTTCTTCTTTTCTTTTTTTAATCTTTTTCCGTTTTCTTTTTCTGCCTCTTTGAGTGAATCGGCTGATCAGTTTTATGAGTACTTTGCTCATTTTATCAGCACTTTTTCATAAAAAAGAACTTCCATCTCCAATTAAGCTGATTTAAAAAAAGGCAAAAACTCCTTCAGAGTTGTGTCAAAGTATAAAAACTTTTCAAAATTTAAGCACTTCTTCCCTTTTTAAATTCAATCGTCTCTAATGAACAACTTCGAAATTAAAAACGCAGCTATTTTTTAAACAAAACCAATTTCCCCCCGCAGACTCTCCTTCAAACCATAAAACTGCTGATGATTATTTGCGCTAAATCGTCCATAAAAACCATAAAACCTTCCTCATCAATCTGTGCAGTTTACACTAAATGGGCCCAATTACAAGAAAAAGGCACAAGGAAACAGAATAAAGGCTCAGTAGGTTTTCAGTGGGAGGAAGTGATATTGTTGAGTAAAACTAAAAGGTGACCAAGGTCTGGAAAAAACAGTAGGCTTCCACACACTCTGTAAAAACCTTCGTGCCTCTTCACTGCCACATCGTTTACTTTCAGTTTGCTCCCCATCGAAAACTTCTGGGGTTTCAGTGTGTGGGAGTCAGCTGCCCAACCTGCTGCGGTTTTTTACTTTTCTTTTTAGCTGTAGCACCTTGTAAACAGCCTTGTGGTAATTTGACAGGAAGATACACTACTTTCTTTCCTCTCAGCACAAGTTAATCACATTTCTGGCTGTAAGAGACAGAAAAATGAGTGAAAAACGCAGCTTCAATACTTTAAATGCAGTTTTCAGGTTTGGAGGAATGAAAAAAAGGATGTGTATGTTAAAAAAAAGTGGATTTAAAAGCTTAAAGACAGTCTGACATGAGGAAATGGACAGGAAGGTGCCCTAAGCTGTGCTTACACTGCCCCCTACTGCTCACATTACGCTCCTGCTGCACCTCCTTGTGCAGATGTTGAATATTAAATCAATGCTGTTACAGTTAAATGCACAAACAGTAAATCTGTGCACAAACAGTAAAACTCCTTCACGGTGCCGCTCTGAACCCGGTCGGCCGGCGATAGCGAGCTCATCTTGTTTCTAACGGGGCCCCCGGAGGTCGACATGAGCTCATCGCAGCAGGAGGAGAAAGAGCAGCTTCAACCAATCGCTCTCCTTCACTCCTGCTCTCCTCCCATCATCCTCCTTGTTGTATTCCCCCCCCCCTCCCCCCTCCCTGCCTCCCTCCTCCCAGAGATCGGCTGTGGTCACTTACTGCTCATCTCCCACCTTCTTTATCCACTCCACATCACACTGCTTGCACGGAGAAGTCATTTCCTGCAGAAGTAGAGCGTGAAATTAGATTAGCATGCAGGTGCAGGTGGAATATTGGACAAAATCTGACAGCAGGAGCCAATCAAGTCGACATGTTTGAGGGGAAGATTGTCAAGAAAAGACGGCGCTGCGGGTGAAAACAGGTTCCAGTCATTGTTATTCAGTATTGTATGTGTGTTTGTGTTTGTGTTTACATGTGGACCTGAGTGTGTGCGTGTGTCGCTGAATTCATCCATAAAACACAAATCTTTAACTCTAACAAACAAGACTTTCTCATAGTTTTAATGACTAATAAGATGCTTTAATGTGGAATTAAATGGCAGCAAATCAGCTGTGATCAACTTCTTTTTAGTAAAAATGAGATAAAAAGATCAATATCACTCCCATGTTTGTAGAGTAAATACATGTAATAAATGCAGAGGCACAGGCTTGTTAGCTTAGCTTAGCTTAGCATAAAGACTGGACACAGTTGAACTTGTTTACACCTCGACAGCTCACTGTTTAACATGTTTGATAAGTTTGGATTGTTAATTTAAGTTAAAAAGGATCTCAGTGTGTGTTTTTACAGTTGATACAATTAATTATGCATATCATTAATTATAATTTAGGATATTTAGTGATATAAAAATTCCCTCCTGTAGCCCTGTATCTATAGAAACCAGAACTATACTTTGTATCAGGCTGTTAACATGTTTATTTCTGCTGTAAGTTGAACAAGCCTCTAGTGGTCACTGTAGGTACTGCATTTTAATGTTGGGTACTTTTTTATTATTATTCTACACTGATATTTGATGCATTGTTATAACCAATCTAACCAAACTTTAACCACTGTTTGGTTGGTAGGAAGACTGAAGAAACAAATCATGTTTAAAATATAGAGTTTGGACTTTATTTGAGTTAAAATATCAACATTTCTGTGTGTAGATAAATGTTTATAGTCTCTTAATGTGACTAAGCAGACTGAAACAGACTGACCCTGTCCCTCTGGCTGCTCTGCAGGATCTTTATCTCCTCCTTCAGTCGCTCGCACTCCCCCTTTAGCTCCTCCTCCCGCTGGCACGCCCCCTGGGCCTCGTGCCGCGCCCCCTCCAGCTCCGCCTCCAGGCGCTGCAGCTTCAGGTCGGACAGGGCGTCCAGACTACGGGAGCTCTGAAGGGTCAAAGCCGGACAGTCCAACACTGGGAGGAGAAACGAGAGACAGAACACTGCGTTCTTCACTGCGTTTCCACTGGTTAACCTTCTCATCTGGCCACAGCTGTTTTCACTGCAGATGAGTATTTTTTTTCCGAGGGCAGCATCTTTTGTTCGTACCTGTGTGATTTGATCTGTGTGGGTGTGTAAGTGATTCAGCTCGGCTCACACACACTCAGTCCTTGAGCCAGAAGACTTTCCAACGACAGCAACGCTAACATCCTTTATATACGAGCTCAACCTGCTCGTCTTCGCTGTTACACACACACACACACACACAACCTATTATATTTGCCCCATTCACACACACACACACACACACCGTTATGAATCAACAACACTCCGAATCCTCACACACAAAAAGCTTATGCATTTATTTTCATACGAGGGTTTGATGGCGAACAGAACTCTGCCTCGTCTTCTTCATGCTTCACCGTCAGTGGAGGCATCTGTTGAGGTGGCGGTGACACATCGCTTCTGTGTTTCCATCAGTCGCCCACATCGCTCAGGAGGGCAGAGTTTGGCCTCCAGTGACTCGAAAAGTTACTCAAGCGGAGCAAAATCTCCTCTACTGACGTAAGAAAATGCATATTTTATCTTGAATTCTGTGCTGGAATCAGAAAATGATTGAATCTGGTGACTTTGTGAGGCTGTTTGGCCTTATAACCCTAAAATCTTTGGTGATTTAAGATGCTTTTCTCTCATAAGTGCAGCGAAAACAGCAAAGCGACCCGCCGTGTTTGAAGCCTCTCTGAAACTTTTCGACACTTTCTGACACTGGAGATTAATTTGCATTGCAATCGGTCGAATCATCTCACAGGTTTTGGAGCATTTGGTGATGCAGACGGATCACAATAGAGATCACTCAGCAGGACAGATGGCAGCAACAGGCTGAATAATACAGAGAAATCCACACATTTACAGGAGCGAGCTCTGCTTTTCCAAAAGTTTGATCTTCAAAAACAAGAAAACTCAAAGATTCGAGGTGTCTTTTTTTCTGCGACTTTGGCTGCAGAGCTGCAACGAAAAGTGAAGGCCGAGGTTTAACTTTAAGACGGTTTCCTGCGTGATTGTTGGTCTGATCAGTTAAAAGTAGATCTTTTATACAAAAATAGCAGCATTATGTGACTGTTTTGTTCAGTTTGGTGGATAATGAGGAGTTTTTTTTAGCATTTTACAGTTTCTACCTATAAAACTTAAGCTTGTCTCCAAAGAATCAGCTCATATTTTCTTCTGATCAGTTTAAATGAACGACTGGATCAATAAACTTGGTTTCAAATATAAAAACTGATGACATTTTTTTTCCCCATTCAAACTATCATTCAGTCACAGCTGTGTGATGAAAGATTTCATTTATTTCTGTAATTGGAGACTTTAAAATTTTAACCCAATTGTTATTCAGAAGAAACGAAGAAAATACAGTTTATTAAAACTCGTAATTAAACACATAACGTCCATAAACCAGCTGCTGTTAGCAAAGCAGAGCTGCTGCAGCCGAACACACAGCAACTCTTGTTTTCTGGTTCTGCTGCGTTTGTGTTTGACTAAAAAAAGTTGTTTATGTCTGATTCTTCCAGATAAAAGTGCCATTAAAACAACAAAACTGTGCTTTGCTGAAGCTGCTGTGTGCAAACATCAATAACTTCTGCAGCGATTGTGACAGAAACTGTTCAAAAACTGTCAACAACTCGTCCGGTGTGAGCGCCGCGCTGCGTTGCGTCTTTGCACTCACTGTGTGCGTCGGGGCCGGCGTGCAGCTGCAGGTACTGCATGTCTTTGCTGTGCAGCTGCATGTTGAGCTTCTGCAGCGAGTTGTCTCTCTGGCGCAGAGCCGACTCCAGGCCCAGGATTCGCTCCACGTGCTTCTCCACCAGGCTCGTCTGCAACCACACACACATTCACAAAGCAGCTTTGTGTGAATGCATCGATTACATTAAACACATCCATGACTGAAACATCTACAGAGGCTGCGTTCGGCACAACGTTTGGCATTTATGCTAAAAGCCGGTTCGCACAGGCGTCCAAGGCTACAAAATATCAGCGTGACTAACCGACATTCACGTCCTGGCCGGCACTGATATTATAGTTTTGATATTTGCAACTAAGAATTGAGGTTTTGTTGCATCAGTTTATCCAAATTTTTATTTATCTGCAGGTGGAAAACGGTGAATATCACAGCTCATCTTGGCCTCCACAGGAGCAGAAAACCATCGAGGAATCTCATGGGAATGTCGGGAATCAATACCGCTGCAGTTTATCATCTGCTGTGTTTCTGACGGATCTACATGCGTGTCAGAGCTCATGTGTGCTGCGCTTCATATAAACACGCTGTGACTGTAAACGGCGGAGGAGGGCGAAGCGGTGGAGGCGGAAGTCAAACGCTGCGTGGGCGTTTGTTTCCTCTTCTGAGGAAGATGAAAAGCTCTAATTTCATTTTCGGGTTTGACTCATTTCTCATCACTGCGTGAAATATTTAGGGAAAAAACGAACATTACGAAGAACTGCGAGCGAAAGGTCAAAGGTCAGCGAACTGCAGGGGGTGACTGGATGGCGGCTCTTCAAACTCTTTCCCTTCATCAATCCGGCAGCTTAAAATGTGCTGATGCTGCTGAACGGACTTCGGTTTGAGTCTGTTTGTCATCACAGAGGGAAACTGTGAGGAAGCGGCCAGACAATCTGCTCGGTTGGAAGCTTCAACCTGGTCCGGACTTTGATTTGTGACCAGCGACAGAACTTTGTTCAAAAAAAGAAAACAAAAAAATTTAGATTTTCACAGTTGCAAAGAAATCTATTAACAAAGACAAAAAACAGTTAGAAGATGACGACAAAAACTAATCCCAGTGTGTTTTAAATGATAGAAACTCGTGGAAAAAGAAAACATTATAATAATCTGCTAAATTGAAACTTTATGTTCCCTCACAGTCAAAAATCACGGAGTGTTCGTGCTGTGTCAGGGGACAGATTTCTTTCTAAAAAGACTCTTCTGGCTCAGAAAGCAATTACTTGAAATGAGTAGTCTAAGTCTAAAGAGCCCAGTTAAAGTGATGCAATTCATTTCCTGAAGTGTCTCACTTTCTCGGTTGTTCCGTCAGAGTGCAAAGTGATGTCAGCAGGGAAAAAAGGCCATTGATTAGGGAAGAGAGATCCGGTGGGAATGTGCAGATCCGAGTCATGGAAGCAGGTGATGAATTACTGGATTTATTTTACAGAATAAAGGTGAGATGTTTGGCATTTTGTGTTTGTTATGAGGGATGCAACAGAGAAGAGACACTGCAGGAAAAGAATTTATCGAGAATCTTTTGTTGTTTTAAGGTCATTTCTCTCTGAAAACAGTTTGTTTACGAAGCTGGTTTTTGTGCACAGAGGCGTCGCCATGTTGGAACAGAGAAGAAACAAACACAAACTGTTGCCACAAAGAAAGAAACTCAATTAATAAGCAACATTTAAAAACATCTGCAGTTCACAAATGTATTAATTTCATTGACGAAGACTATGACGAAAAATATTCATCAACGAACCTTTTTCACAGACGAAAACTGAATAAAAACTAAATAAAAAGTCAGATATATGCTGAAGA
>JAPZDY010000014.1:700829-720579 GCA_029783645.1 Ctenochaetus hawaiiensis | reverse complement strand
GTGTGTGTGTGTGTGTGTGTGTGTGTGTGTGTGTGTGTGTGTGTGTGTGTGTGTGTGTGTGTGTGTGCGCGCGCGTGAGTGTGTGTGTGAGAGTGTGTGTGAGAGTGTGTGTGAGTGTGTGTGTGAGCATGCTCAGTGAGCTCTGGCACATTTCATCACTCTGAGCTCTCGGTGTCAGAGCCGAGTGACCTTGTGTGTCCCGAGCTAATCGCTGCTGCTCTCCCATAAACCATTTCCTTCCTTCCCTCCTTCCCTCCTCCTTCTTGCTCTTCGTGCTGCTGCCGGTTTCTCGCCGCTCGCCTGCTCGCCGTGTCGGTCGTTTCTCATTTCTGTTTCCCCCCTCGCTCGCTTTCACACAGTCACTGAAGCTGCAACTCTTAAGAAGAGAGTTACATTCAAGTGAGGAAGAAAAATAGTAAAAATTGATTCTCACTGCTGCTTCTTTTTTAAAAAGCTGCATGTGTGATGCATCTTATCCTGCATGCATGAATCCCAGCATGCCCTGCAGGACATGACGACGATGCTGATCGATAAAAGAGACCTTTTTGTTGTTATTTTAAGGCGTCCACATGCAGAAAACCTCAGCCAGGTTTCAGAACATCAGCTTTGGACGGTTTCTTAAAAACACTCAGTCTGAGGGATTTTGCTTGGACAGCAGCTTCAGCGCTTAATTAGTTCTGGACGTTTTTTCCAGGATGTCCACCAGGGTTGGCCTCAATTCCCTTTTAATTCAATTAAACCACAAGCAGGGAGGCATTTCTGCAGAATTTAAGCTCAGAGAAAAACCCTCAGTGAGATAAGGGGGTTTCTTTTTTTAATTCTGAAGTGTTTTTTTTTTTTTTAAAGGAGAAAATGAATCATAGTAAAGTGGATTTTGCTCGTTTCATCCACCTCCCATCTCGCCTCCCTCGTCTCCCCCCGTCCTCCCCCTCGTCTCGCTCTCACCTCGTGGGTCAGGACGTTGACTCTCTGCTGCAGGTTTCCATTTTCTGACTGCAGCAGCGCCGTCTCTTTGCTCTCGAAGGAGCAGTAGGAGTTCGTGTTGTCCCCGAACTCGCTGATCATCGGAAACTGCAGGAGAAACATTACAGACACGTTAGAATAAAACATGCAAAGAAAAACAAAGAATATGGTTAAAAAATGTTGAGGAAATAATACAGTTAATGAATCCTTTTGCTTATTGATATCTTTTGTTTGTTTTGTTTTCTTCTTCTGCTTTATTTTTCCTTTTTTTTTTTGGTGATTTCACACTGGGATCATTAAAGATTCATCCTGCATCAACTGCAGCTCGTGTTTGGCCCAGATATCACTCAGAGGATCAGGCTGTTTTAACTAAAGTCCTGATTTTTTTCTTTTTTCCTCATGAACTAGATTTTATTTCTCACTTCTCCTGACGGTGGAAAAAACGTTGCTGAAATCGTACTTTCTGAATTCATGCCATCACAGTGAAACCTGGGGATGGTCTCTCTCGCACATCTGCTGTTTGTGAAGCCGTCGAGCAGTTTGGCTGTTTGTCCATCTGTTCGTGTTTCCTGACAAAAGCTCAGAAAATGATGAATTCTTTTATTTTTTTTCTGATGAGATGAAATCTGGTGTTTTTTTTCTGATCGACTGTGAAAAAAAACTTGAACTGAGGCAGATTTGATTTTTACATAATGTTGAAAATATTAGGTAAATATAGATTTTAATGCACTAATTAGCTTCAGATAAACTTTGACAGATTGAGAAAATGGAGGAACTGCGATGTTAAACACTTTTTTTTTAAAGAAAGCATCAGTGAAAAATATCCTCATCTTTCCTTTTCCATCACTCTAACAGAAGAAAAGGTTTCTGTATATTTGTTGTTATCAACAAAGTCCATGAACGCACCAAAACAAATGATGTGTTAGTTTATTTCTGGAAACTTACTGAATATTTGTCCTGTTTGTTGCAGCTTTGTTAGTTTCTACTGAAGACATAAATATTTAAAAACACTTCAAAATACAAAGTTTTGCTCTGGTGAGTCTTTGAGGCATCTGGATGATTTTCATGGGTGAAAATAAGCAGAAGTGTGTGTTCGCTTGTGGCTCATTCATGTGTTTTGAACATAGACAGGATGTTGTAACAGTGAACTGAGGCTCGGTGACGTCGCTCAGTGGAGAAGTTTGGCAGAATCTTTGTCACGATGTTGGTTTTTTGGAGGCAGAGATGATCATATTTGGACACGAACGTGTAGTTGGACAGAAAACACACTTTGCAATCAGAGACAGTGTGACGGCCAGCAGAGGACGAGAGGCTGCTGTCAATCAAAACATCCACACACTCGGTTATGTGAAACTTTGAGACTTTCTTTGATTTAAATGAGTCTGTTATATAAAATTCATCCCTGTTTATTTCTTATGAATGAATAAATTTGCTTTAGAGACCAAAAACTGTTTCTAATCTGGCTGTAAACTTGTTTATTTCAGCTGTAAAACTTGGTGATTTAATCTGCAGCTCTAGGAGGAACAACTCGCTTTTGGATTCTGCCTCAAGTGGCCATTTGCAGTACTGCAGATTTTGAGACCAAGATGTTGGACTCTTTTGTTAGCAGGTTTTCGCTTG
The DNA here is from genome assembly GCA_029783645.1 of Ctenochaetus hawaiiensis. Taxonomy (NCBI): domain Eukaryota; kingdom Metazoa; phylum Chordata; class Actinopteri; order Acanthuriformes; family Acanthuridae; genus Ctenochaetus; species Ctenochaetus hawaiiensis. Next base: position 717,996 of record JAPZDY010000014.1, on the reverse strand, counting down.
AATTTTTGGTAGATTTTGAGCAACAATCAAGCTTTGTGGAACACAGGAAGAATATTAATCAGACTTTAGATACACACAAACAACACTAGAATCAATTCATTGTTGATTTTGGTCTTTTTTAAAGATTTGTTAACTGTAAGAAAATATTAAATGATGCCAACATTTTCCTCCAGGAAGAAAATAGGTTACATATTTACATTTAATTGCCCTTTATGTTAAGATGTAAAGTTGTGCAGAAAGCAGCAGAGAAACAGAGGTGCAACATAACATGAAAACATTTAAAATATGCAGAAATAATCACATTTAATGCAGCTCCGATTATGCAGATATGACTCATTACGTAACCGTAATTGTGTAGAAAATGCTGCTCCACATTTAATTCTGTTTTCACTTTTAAAGTCAGTGGTTTGTCTCGTTACCGTGCTAAATTGCCGTTTCGTGGCAGAGTCGTGTGATAGAAACACAGCAGACGGGTTGAATAACTGAGTGTGCTTCAACCTAAATGAACACATTTACATTTAGAGTGCCCACCGCAAGCGGGGGGGGTGGGGTGGGGGTGGGGGGGTGTTCATTTTTCTGTGTGAAGTCTGTGCCGCTGATGCAACGTCTATTTGAGAAGCAAACAACCCTTTTCCATTTAGCAGAGCACCTCTCTCTGCTCGGTTTAACAGTAAATGTTCACAACATGGGCCCAAAGCCCCCGGGGGGGTCCCAAGGATTCTCACACAGCCAAAAACTGGAGGACAACCTCACTTCAACCCGTGTTCAAAGCAGCAGGAAGCAGCCACATCTGCATCGTTAAAGCAGCTGAACTCAGGCATCTTGTCAAGAAAAACAAAAAGCCTGCAGAGAAAATTACACCTGCTCTTAGCAAAAGGTTTAAAATGATAGAAAACAATCCAGAAATCTGCGCTTTTGCATGAAAAAAAGGGTCTTTTCTGCAGGATTTTGGACAATCGATAGTCAATATTGTGATGTGTTTATTGTTTAGATTAATTATCCAGATCTATAAATAGACACGTGCTGTTTTTGCACAGGCACAGATGTTAAAAACTCCCAGCGTCTGCACCTGCTCTCTGAAAAAACCAACACCTGTCTCTCAGGGAAAAAAGGCCCTGAACACACCGTCGCTTGCGAGTAAGTCAACAGCGACGCAGCAGCCTGCAGCCTTCGGTAACAGCTGCTCGCTAAAAGCATGCAGGAATTCTGCACAAACGCAAGAGTCAGGAGAGGAGAGCCGAACCGCCGTCCCATCAATTAGCAAATTTCATCTCCCTCGTCCTCAATTATCTCTGCCATAACAAACCCTTTTTTAAATCCGACAAAATATATAAAAATAATATAAAACATTAGCTTCATGTCTCAAAGCTGGTGTGATCTAATGAGGTGGTGATTTTTATTTTAAATGATCTTAATTTTATGAGTTTTGGACACACAGGAAAGGATGGAGACCAAAAATGAGCCAGTGAGGATGCATGTGAATTAATTTTGCTGATTAAAATAAAAACTGAGCGTCTTCGGGTCTTTAGGGTCAAACTTCAGGACTCCAGGGTCGAGTTAAGACAACACCTTCTGTTTAGGTTCAGAAAAGATCAAGTTTTCAATCTAAATAAGTGACAATAAGTCAAGGTTGACTTTTGGAAAAGTCCTGCATTCGTTCGATCCATCCATCCATCTTCATCCTCCACATGCAGACGTTCTCGCTCTTTAGAGGCAGAACCTTTTTTGTCCCCAGTGAGGAAAATTAAATGTGCAGCAGTAAATAAAGAAAACAATAAATAAACACAAGTCCACCTTAAGGCACCAACAAGTACAAACACAGAGTGAATAAATAAAGATTAATTAAAATTGAGTTTTACACCACATGGTTCGGTCTGCAGGAGTTATGGACGAGTGTTTGGGTCTGTTGGTTTTTTTTTGTGGGTATTTAAAGCCGATGCCCGGAGGCGAAGTTCTCAACAGAAACAGGCTGTTTGTGCTGTCAGACAGGACGCATCCGGCCTCCTTTAACTTCTGCTTGTTCTGCAAATCCAACAGACGTTTGCTGTTTGCACTCGAGAGCTTGATCACTTCTGCTGATCTGTTTGATTAAAGTACAAATAAACCCGATAAAACACCTTTAAAACCCAGTGAATCAAAGACCTGAAGGCATCAAACTCAGTCTGCTTCTTTGGACCGAAAAGACGCTGCGGGTTGTTAATACACAACATGTCAGTGTTTTGCTCAAAGCTCAGATTATTATCACACACACAAAACGATGTTGGTGTTTTATTTATGCACCATTTGGTGAAACCAGGCTGTTTGATCAGAACCAGAATCTGCAGCTTCCTGCAGCTCCAGTTTGCACAGAACTTCACCATCACAGGAGACTCAGCTCCTCCACCTGCAGCCTCCCGTCGGAGCGTATCGCTGCGACAGCTTGCACCTTTTCCGAAGCGTCATCCTCAGCATCTCAAGAACAGCAGCCTCTTTGATAACTTCCTGTCATTTGAAGCTTTTCCGTCCTCTTTCTCTGCTGCCGCCTGACAGGAAAACAAGCGATTAGCTGCCGATGCTTCTTCGCTCTGCAGCATCGTAAACAGCACAGCTCGTTGAAAGTCCTCACACACCTGAAGTAAACTTCACAAACTGGGAACGACATAGAATTCCTAGAATAAGTGGAACAGCAGAGACTTATGAGAATAAGAGGAATAACCAGGGATGGATTTTTTTTCCTTTAATCCGTCTTTGTTCTTAATTTCAGTCATTCATCTCTCCCCTGCTCTTTACATCATTATCTCCTTTTACCGCCTCATTTCTCTTCCTCTTTCTGCATCCTTCTGCACATTTAACTCCCTCTTTCCATGTTTTTTTTCCCTCTTTTCCTCACTTTCTGTCCTCCCACGCTTTCCCTTTTTTACGCTCATTCGCTCTACCTTCCCCGCTGTATCTCCGGCCGCTGGTACAGAAAACGCTCGGAGGTGGATTTCTGCTTCATCTGCTTCCTCATCCAACCGAAGAGTAGTCTGATTTATTTTTTTTCACTGCCGAACAAACAGGCTCGGCTCTGCAGGAATGTTCACGGTGTCATCAGCAGATTTCAGATCCAGAGTTTTATTTTACACAGGGAGAAACACTTTCACACGACTCACTGAAGATCTGATGGTTTACAGCAGAAAAACAAACATCCAAGAAACAGTTTCCATCATCTGAACTCTTGTGACCCCACAGGACGAGGCCTCATGAACTCTGTTCGGCCCTTTGACACCAGCATCGCTCATGAAGTGCAGCAGATGTTTCCCTGCTGGTTCTCGATCGATATCACCAATAATCCGAACATCTATTGGCGCAATTAATCGAAGCAGTTTTGTGAGAGTCGGCAGGTTTAAACCACTGAAGAAAACATCAGTGGAGGGAAGTTATGAAGCTTTATGGTCATAAAATGAACAGTCAGCAGTCCATGATGGGTCGAGCTTCTGTTTCATTTCAGCTGTTTGAGTCTTTAAAGTGACTCTGAGATCAGTTTTTACTTCAGATCATCACGACTCATGAAGAACAAACTCAGCTTTCAATAAACCAGGAACATTAGAACTTACATCTGGATTTAAAATGTTATTTTTTATGGTTCTGGATAAGTTAAACACAAGTTTGATCACCTTTTTATGACAAAATTCACCATCAAAGATCAATTAAAGATCAGCAGGTCAAACTGGTTCAAAAATCACGTCTGAAAACTTTCAAACTGAAGCTCTTCAAAGGTTTTTCACACTGTTGCTCTCAGTTACATGTGAAATGAAAAAGGTAAAGTTTGCTTTCTCACCTGCACACAAAACCAACAACCACCTGCTTCTGTCAGTGATGTAAAAGTCTGAGGAGACGATTGATCAGCCAGTCTGACGCCGTCTGACCAGAACTGAAACGACTCGTTGATCTATTGATCCGTCTGTATTAGTTTTGAAACTGATTCTTTTTTAAAATAATTTCTTTAAATAAATAAATAAAAGTCAATCATTTCACTGGTTCCAGCTTTCTCAAATGTGGGATATAATATTAGATATTTTAAACAATTTTTGATATTTTATATATAAATATAAATCATCTGTCTGTCATTGAGTCGAACAGAAGGGGCGGGACTTCTGCTCTGTTCTGACCCCTTGACTCCGCCTCTTCCTGCTGTCTCAACCTATAGACTCGATCAATCACTTCATCAGTGAAGGTGAAAGAAGTGGAGCAGATTTTAATTCAAATGTTATCTGAAAAAACTGAAACAGAAATCTGTTCAGAAACATTATTTCACACCTCCTGCAGGTTATAACTGGGTGTAAATGGAGCTCATGGTTACTGTTTGTTCAGCTACATCAGCTCCTTTAAGCTTTTTATTCGTTTCCAGCATCAGGTCATGTGAGTAAAACCCTTTTTTATTCCTTCAGTTCGCTCTGTGGCTTCCAGCTTTTCCCTGCAGTTACAAACGGGACTCTATTATTATTATTATTAAACGGGACTCTGTATTATTTTTACATAAACATGAGTCGAGGCGTCAGCGGCCTTCAGCCCAGATAAAGTGAAATGATCTCCCACTTTTCGGGGTCGTGTTTATTCCCCCGCCGGCTCAGGATCAAAAGCCCAGCAAAGCTTTTCTTTGCTTTTATCTCTGTGTACCATTTCACCGCCTCAGTTAAAAAAAAAAAAAAAAGGGTGAACGGCTTTGAAAGGAAGCGGCCTCGTCTTTGTCGGGACTGAGGACCTTCTGTCTGATAGCAACAAGGACAAAAAAAAAACCCCAGCAGCATTAAGTCGTTTCATGACGTTTGACTTTGAAGTGAGAAAACCTTTCACCTTGATCTCGTACAGCTTCAGCTTCCTCTTGATGCTCGTGTTCTCTCGCTCCAGGCACGCCAGCCTCGTCTTGATGTCCTGATAGGCCGTGATGAGGGCAAAGTGGGAGGCCGAGTAGATGTCGTCGGGGGGCAGGGCGGAGGAGTGCCACGCCACGCTGCCGCATCCATCCTCCTTCAGGCCTCCTGCGTCGCCACCTCCTCCCAGCAGCCCCAGCTCCCCGCCGCCGAACAGAGACTGCATCCCTCAGAGCCTCAGCCTGAGGACACACACACACACACACAAACACACACAGACAGTTGTTTGCTCATTAATTATTAACTCAGACGATCTGTTTCCATTCAATTAAACACACAGACTGCCTTAAAAATAACACCACTATTTTTATAAATCCAGCAGGGGTCGAGTATCAGTTCATCGCAGCTGTGCTAAAAACATCAGGCGTCATCTCAAAACAAACAAAAGAAGAATAAAATGTGTGTTTGGGCTGAGAGCAGTCGCATTTCTGGCACACAGTGTAAAATATTCAAAAGCAAAGTGGGTACAGAGAGACGCAGGAGGAGGACGGAGGTGCACTCGAAGTTTAAAGATGACTCAGTGGTTCGCTCGCTCTCATCACTTCACATGCAGGTGCAATTATCCAGTTATCACGTCGAGTGTGTTTACGCGCTCACCGGTTTCCTGGATTTGATCATGACAGCGAGCAGCGTTTTTATTATTCAATTATTCAGATTATTCATCATGATTCTTGGGTTTCGTTCAGACTGAAGGCGAAAAGCGAACTTTCGCTGGACACAATGAACACATGCAAATTATTGCTGTGTGGCACAAAGCGGAGGATGTTTCAGCCGACGACTTCGAGGCTCGAATGTTCTTGTCATGAACGAGCTCCGGAGGAAAAGAGAAAAGAAGCAAAGTCCTCCGAACGTTTCGGAAGGCAGAGCTGCTGCACTCTGGCTGCTGCATGCGTTGCATTACCTGCAACTGAAGTTTGCACAATCAATGCTGCACATTGTTGCACATGAACAGAGGCCACAGTCTGGCATCGCTGTTCCCAAATATTGTCAGAGCGCCTCAGCCCTCCACACGGATGTTTTTTTCATGGCACTTAGCTTTCAGGGTACATTTTGTGTCTCTTGAGGGCCGAGACGCAACGTTTCCATCAACTCCATCTGACCACTGCTGTTTCTCACTGCAGAAAAACTCAGAAAGTGTACAAGCACAAAGAGTTTTAGAGTTTTTTTTCGCTGAAAAAAGAGTTGAAAACAGACAAAAAAAAAAAAGTTTCGTGCAAAGAGAGTGAAACCAAAACAGAGATGTTGTGGGCTTGATGTGGGTTTCAAAGTTCACTGTAAGTTCATCGTTTTGAGCGAAGTCTTTCACTTTGTCACCTGATCCTCTTATGTTATTAGGTTTTTATTGTGTGCTGTGAAAAAGGTTGTTCAGATAACTAAAAAAATGCCTAAAAACGTCGGATCTTGTGCCAAAAAGGAATCAAATCGAAACGCAGAAATGATAGCGCCTTGTTTATTTATTAGAAGTCTTGTTTGTGTTCGCAACTTAACAGATTTTTTTACTAAATTTTCACTAAGTTTTTAGTAAAAAACCACATGTGGAACCTTAAACAAATCCATAACACAACATTCATACAGGATTAGTAAAATACAGTTGTTCAAAAATGACAATATGTATATTTTATTAAGACACTGATATCAGATCAGTTCTTGGTATCAGCAGACACACAAAGTTTAGGTGTTAAAATCAATATCGGAAGAAAAAGCGACACCACAAACATCTGAATTAAAAAAATTGACAAAACAGAAAATCTAGAAGCCTCCTTTGCACCTTAAGAGCTGCAACCACTTTGAGAGCATCACAGATTTGCACAAGCTTTGCACATTTTGAACACAACCTTTAAGACTAACCAGGTTTCCTGTCATTCATGACAGTTTAGGACTCTTATTGACTCTTAAACATCCAGCAAACATGTAATTCTGCAGCGAGAGTCGCCTCAACATTTTGTTTTCTGCACAATCTGCTGGATTTACCTGTTTTCAGGCTTTTGGCTCCTCTGTTTTAATCATCAGTAATGGAAGACAAGAGCGACGGTGCAGTTCATCCTGCAGAGTTTTGCTTTCATTTCAGCACATCAGGACATCATTTCGTCAGCTGTCGTCATGTTATTTGTGTTACCGACTTCAGAACGTGGAGTTCAGGGCTGCAAACACACTGCAGAGAAACCCGAGGAACGTTTCCACATGACAGTCAGGTTTCTCAGCAGCAGGATATGATGTTTGCATGATGAACTACGACGTGCATGTAAACATTTTTATTCAGCTGATGCACCTTTTGGAAGTTTCATCTCTTCTCTGCAATAACAGCACGTCACTCCTGCTGAAGCTTCCCCTCCGCTGCATGAGTAACCGGCGCTCGTACAGTAGCTGATATGTTAATCAGACTCTGATTTGCATACGAGTCTGGTTCGTGCTCCGGCTTCATTTCACAGTACTTAAAAAAACATGAGCTCTGACAGCCTACGCCGCTTGAGTGGCGTGATGAATGAGCCCGGTTAGTTAGCTGACCATGCTACATCACAGCCGGCCGGCCTCAGCCTCGCCTCGCCCCCCCTCCACCGGCCCCGAAGACTCGGGGCCACGCTGTCAGAAGTGATAAATGGCACCTGTGATGTCACGTCTCTTTTTTTCTGTGCAGCCACAGAGGAGCCATGTGCACAAAAGTCATACTAGGCACACCGAGAAGGCTTTGATTTACGGGTGCTGAGGGAGTTACACAACAGCTAGCTGATTTGATGCACACTGCAATGGATGCCTTCCTGACACCCAGCATCGCCTTGTGAGTCAGCGATTGCCTACTGAGCTATTTTCATCTGCTCCCTTCCTCCACGCTGCTATTTTTCCTTGTGTTTTAAAAGAGAGAGAGAGAGAGAGAAAGAGGGATAAAGCCTCCGCCAATCTGCAGCTCTTTTCCTAGCTGGTCTTACAGGATGATCCAAAAGCACTCCCACATGCACAGGTCTGTGCACATGCTGCCAAAATAATACACAGAGGAGCAGTCGCGCAAAGGGAAAAAATGCTGCACGTGTGGACAAAAATGGCCGTTTGATGAGAAAACAGTCCACACATGCACAGACGGACGCCGCCGGTCACCTGCCAGCCGCCTGAAGCCCGGCTGATATTAACCCCTGTGATGTGTGATCTGTGCTGACATCACGCTGTCTGGTCTCCAGTCGTTTTCTCTCTCAAACGGTGTCACAGAACGAAAAGCTACTGCTAATAGATTAAAGTATGGAAATATATGAGGAGATAAGACTGTCTGTGCTAGAAAAATATCTTTAAAAACAGATGCAATCAACCTATTTATGATATCAGGGTATCAAACAACACTAGAAAGCATTTTGTTGTGATGAACCTACAGAGGATTAACATGTGAATCTGCAGCTTAACGTGATTTTCAGCCAGTTGTTTTTCTATCCAGCCCACAACTTTGCTGTTCTGCTTTTTCTCTCAGGGTTCTTATAGTTTTAAGCTGCAGCAGGCAGCTGTTTTTCAGCAGAAAAGCACCAAAAACCTCCTTTTATTGGCTGCAGCAACCTCCGCTGACTAAAAAAATGAAGCCTACGCTTGAAACTGCAGTTCCTTAAATGACCACTCGAGGCTGATTTCAAAGGCTATCAAATCTTATGAAGCCTGATATTAAAATGTCAAATTTTACAGCAGAAATAAACAGGTTTACAGCCTGGTGCAAAAAATTGTTTTGGTCGTTGTAAAGAATTTCTTCATTCATTAATTTTTTTAAATAACTTACCCGCTTAAATTACATTAAAGCATAAAGTTATTTTTAAAATCATGGCTGCTTTGACTGCAAGGCGTCTGTGAGCCTTGAACTTAAACTCTCAGCCATTTTTGCAAATATTTTCTGTAAAAAGCAGACAAATAATGTGATTTGCTGTGTTGTTAATTGCACAAGTTTACTAAAACATCAATTAAAGGTAATAGCATTGCCAGAGATTCCCATAAGCAAAACAGTTAACTCAGTTTTAACCATGACCGTGATTTTTCTTATGAGCTGTTATTTGTGTCACTTTGGGAGGCTAATGAACAACCTGTTTTCTCATTATGAGAACATTTTGGATGAAGTCCAAGCCGTTCAGGTGGGATGTTGACTTAGAAAGCCTTTATTCATTTTAAGCTCCTGCTCACGTTGTGATTATTAAAAGCTCTGGTCCATTTTCACATTTGGCTGTAAAATTACCTCTAAAAAAACAAAGGAAATATGTTGAACATGTCACACAGGGAGAGCTGCTAGATTTGCAACAGAGGGTTCATGCTTTTTTTTTTTTTTTGCACGTAAGCTGCAAAAGAAAAAAGCTGCATTTTAAAAGGCAAAGCTTTCACCTTGTTGTATGTGATAAGCACATTTCCATAAAAATCCTCTGGAAGCAGCGTTCAGCACACGCCTACATTAAAGCTCCAGGACATAATTATCCATAGACCGCAAAAAAAAAAAAAAAAACTGATCAGATTGCCAAGTGGACATTATGACTCAGTAGTGTATGGAGTTTCTATTAACAGGCTATATCTCCGGATATACTGGCAATATAAATCCAGACTCATTTAAATTGAAAAACATCTAGTATTGACCAGCTCTCATGCTCCGGTGAAGACGGGGCCAAACGTGGCCTCAGACCGGATGAAATACAGGACGGGGACGCAGGAACATCCATTTTGTCTGAGCTGCTCTCACTGGCAGCACAGAGATGAGGCATTTATAACACACACACCCTCAGAGCTCTCACTAAGCTCCTCTTCTCCCGTCCCTTCCTCGCTCTTTGCTCCTCTACCCAAAAATATCCCTCATCCAGCTTCATCCAGCCCCGCCTCCTTCCCCGTCTCACACTATCCACTCCATCTCCTGGATCTCAGGCTCATTTGCAGAGGCTCTCGGGGGCCACGATGTGCTGAAAAGTGTACGCTTCGCTCCCAACCAGCTCCCTGCTTCATTATAGTGATTACCACTGGAAGTCATACGTTACTTGCAGCCCACATGGCTCACTGTGGGTTCATTCTCCTGAGATTACCTCCCCCCTTTTCACTTCCCTTCCTTTGTCTCCGGGGATTAAAGCAGCACTCCTCCTCCTCCGTGTCCTCTAACTGGACCTGGAGAGTTTCGGAGCCATGAACCGAGTGGGTGACTGTCGGCGAAGCTGTCAAGTTTGTCCCCCTCATGTGGTGACAGTTTTACATGTAGATCTCATGTTTTACCCTCCTGGGTCCCTCGACATCAACATTTTTTGTGCATTTGGGCTCTTTCTTTGTGGATAAGTTTGGCTGCGTTGATGCAAATAGCATAAAATTTGGCAAAGTTGTGTATTTTGGGGTGAATTTTGGTATTTCAGGATTTTGTTTTTAGTCTTTAACACACTGTGTAAACAAATAAGTCAATCTGGGTCCTTAAGGCATTTTTTTAACCGTTGACTCTCATTCAAAACGCATTTTTTTAATACACTGCCATTGCAATTAGATTTTTTTCATCTCTTAGTGTTGAAATCCCTTCAGAGTTACACATTTTATTGTTTTCCACAAGGTGAAGATGTTTTCTCATGTACTGTAAATCCACCACTGATTGATTTGATTATCTAATTATTCATAATTCACATTTTCAAGGATTAAAAATTATGAAATTGAATAAACATTTGTTATGTACAGTGAGGACTGAGGTAAATAGTAGCATTCATAAAAAATCTAGGAAAAAACATTAATACATTATATTTCTACGGTAGTCTTTAATAGAGCATTTTTTGTGCCTTTGGGACACACATGGAGCTCTAATTTAAGGGACTCTAAAAGCTCGCTGAGTCATTTTTTGGTAAAAGTCACAATAAAACTCTGTCAAGGTCGGAACATGTTACACTTTCCTCCAACACGCCTCGAGTTCAAATTAAATGCTGCCACATTAATGTCAAGGAAACAGCAACACAAAGTTGAATAAAGAGAACGTTTAAATGTGCTGATTTTTACTCCTTTAGAAAACAAAACAAATCAAATCTGTTGAAACACAAAGATTTGTCCAGCAGAGAAGGTTGGACAACCAGATGCTGATGCAACTTGTCTTTTGATCAGTTCTTTAAAAGGAGGCCTTCACAATAAACCCATTCTTTAAATATTTTGCATTTTATTGTGTGAAATGGTTCTTGTGCTCTTTTTCCCTTGAAGGTTAATGTTTATTACTTTTATGACGTCTGTAAAGAAGCCAGACTTAATTTTCTCAACAACTATGTGGATGAAGTGTCATGAATTTTAAGCAGACATTTATGTTCCGCGGAGGATGAACTGTTCTAATTTTAAAGATCCAAATATTTTTCTTTAGCGCCACCATGAGGCCCACATATGTGGTTTAAAGAGAAACGTCAAAACACCTACTGAATGAGCTACAACAGGTTTGTTGCGTTCACATCCATCTCAGGATAAACTATAAAAACGTTAGTAATTCCATTACTTTTCATAACCATATCAACATTTCTATTGTTTGACTTTTGTATGCTAGTTAGCATGCTAACATGCTAAACTGATACAATAAACACGGCAAACATTACACCTGCTTAGCATCAGCTTGTTAGCATAATTGTTGTGAGCATATTTGCACAATGATGCCATTAACAAGCCATAGATGCTAACATTTAGCCTCACTGAGCGGCTACAAAACATAAACTTTGTCATAAGTTTGAATAAAACGTGACTTCTGACGATACCTAAAAAGACATATATGACTGTTAAGGAAAACTACTCTATTTGGTATTAGAAAAGATCATAATTACATTTCAAATATGTTATTTGAGTTAATTTGCAGAGCCTATGTGAGTTAAAATAAGTCAGTCTAAAAGGTGACAGTCCTGTTTCACTCATCCATTCACTTCAGCCACTAGAGGGCACCAATTAATGAATGTAAATATGGTTTTTATACAACCATGTTTTTGTGGGAGAGCGATCTGATAAAATAAGCAGCAAAATCCAACATTCCATCTGTGACTGATGACACTAATGAGAATCATTGATCAATGAGTCATAAACGGAGCCGCGGAGAAAACGATTCAACACGATTCAGCAAAAAAAAAAAAAAAAAAGGGAGAGAAAATGATTCAACTGCAATACGAGTGTTAATCCATCACTGATGCAGCTGGAGGGAAAACTGAACGCTCTCCTTCCTCCGTGTTGTTTTCACGGTTTCCTTTCACACACCACGTTCAAAACGTCCACCACGATTCTGCCACGTTTAACACAGAAATTATTATTCATTTAGATAATTAGACCTGTGTTTAAATACAAGAGACACTTTACCACAAAACCAAAACTTAAGATGTTAAATATCCCATGTTATAAAAGGACTTTATTCTAATTGAGGATTTAAATCAGTGAGTTTTTGTATTTTTTTAGGAAAAGAAAGAGTGTTGGTGTAGTGGATGATTCAATAAACACCATGTTTTTCATTTGCTGCTCACTGATGAGTGTTTTTCCTTCTTAAATACCAAATGAAACATGGCAACAACACATCAAACATGCAAAACACAAGCAAGGTCAAAAATAGTGTCGTCTCCAGGCAACAAACAAAGATCATTTGTTCCTCATAACCGAGGTTGTTATTAATCCTTATTAAATATTCCACAATGAAACCAGACCTGGCTGTCCTTGGCTATTTAACACAAAATATGAATTATTTTTATATTTTTCTGTATTGAAAAAATGGCTCTAATTCCCATTAAAAAAATCTTTCACCATCTGACCTCAAAATTTCAATTAGCAATTTGACAAACTTCCTTTGCAAAAATTTAATTGTTTGGCACATGACACAACTGTGAGTTTGTGAACTGTCATTATTTTTGATATTTAACTTAAAAAAAGTGGGATTTTGATATTGCAAATTGATATATATTGATGAAGCATGCCATACAAACAGGTGGAGTTTACCAAAGTCTAAACACATTATTGTTTTTTTCATTTACAAACATTCATAACTCTCTAAATCCAGAGGTGGTGCTTTCTGAAAATGCAGCAAATCGTATATTTTGAGATCGATTTGAGGATTGAAGCAACAGCTGATTGCTTTCGCAGCAGGAAATCTGTTTAGCTCATTTATTTACTGCAGCACGCTGTGATTGTGCAAATCTCTTCTTACAGATGTGAATATGGATGTGATACGTTCGGTTCTGGTTTCTGCTTTGTGGCCCCAAAAATAAAAAGCCGATACATAAACATGAGCTTTTTGTTCATTCTTCTCCATAAAGTCTGTGTTGTATCTCAGAGCATAAATACATGAGAGTAGAAGAAATCATGCCAGCTGGGTCAAAGCTGGGTTTTTTCCGGTGATAACAGAACCAGGATCAAAGAGGAGAACCGGGGGAGCGAGTCCCTGCGGTGTGTGATGTTAATGTTGGATCTTGTACGAGGAGATGCATCCACTTTCCTTTTCATCCACCCCTCTCCCTTCCTTCCCCCAGTTAATGTGTTTCATGGCGTTTCTTTCCCTCTCCGAACCTCCGTCACACCGCTGCCCTCTCATCCTTTCTGCCCCTCCCTCTCTGTCTGGCAGTGTTAAACATGGCGGCTCTTCCCGTTGGCGCCCTGCAATCCCCGCAGGCCAAACGTTTGGCACCTCTGACTCACACAGTATGTCTGTGAATGGAGAGTCCGGGCCAGAAAGGTCTGGCCTGTGCTCACCTGCCAAATGCTCCCATAATGCCGAGCGTCGCTGCACCCCTGCACCTGTTTCCTCTGCGACAGTCTGAAAAAGTCCGGAGCTGCACAGTACAACACACACCGAGAGCCAATTAACATGGCAGCGGGTGGGTTTGGGTGTGTTTGTGAATGAATGCAGCAATGTGAGTGAGTGTTTTACGTGTGTGTGTGTCAGCAGTGAAGCAGAAAGTTCATTTACCTCTATTTAGAAAAAAAAATTAAATACACAAGTAAACTACAAGTATGCCAACTTTGTTCTCAAGTACAAGTGTACTTGAGTAAAGTTTAGTAGTTTAGTAATATTCTACCATGGTGTAAATTTTCAGACCAACTTAGGGCACTTTCACACCTGCCTCATTTTTGTCCGGACTTTTGTACTTTTCAGCTTAATCTGAACCGAAATAGGTGTTGAACCTCCTCCGGTCCAACGTCCGGAACAAACAGCCAAAATTTGGTTCAACTAAGAGAGGTGGTCTTGATCCACATCAAACTGAACCATGGTTCGGTTCATATCCAGTGTGAAAGCAGAAGTTCGGACCATCGTACCTTCGTACCAATGACAGACCTAACTAACCGTTACTAAAACATAAAACGGGCCAAAGAACTACACGGAGGGAAGAGGGGACCAAACGTCTTATTAACATTTGGTCTGACGAGTTCATCAAGGACTAACTAAAAAAACTCATAAAGCTACAATCAAACTACAAAAGAAAGCATTTAAACACCCTGACGTCAGACGCCCGCTAGCAAACCAATCAATGTAAAAAATAGAGACACATAACCCACGTACTTGATGACGATATGACGTAGGTTTATCACGTAAAGTCCGTTAGCCCGTTAAAATATTTGCAGTGTGAAACCGACTGAACCAAATATACACAATGTAACAAAAACACGAACCTTTGTTCGTAACTTGGTCCGGACTTTCAGGTGTGAGAGCGCCCTAAATTAAAATGGACCAAATAGCAGTGATGTTACAGCTTCATGGTTTCTTACAGAGGAATCATCTCCAACACAGACTGTAAAGAAAAAAGACAGTTTTCTTCATCATCGTTGGTGATAATAGACAGTCGAGTCTCGCTGGGTTTGTGTTGTTTGTAAGTGACTCTGATGGCTGTCAGACAGGGGTCAGATGGTAATAACAGCATTCGCTGTCAACACATTTGAAGTACCAGAAGGAAAGCAGGTGCATTATGTAACAATACAGTGTGAGTATAATATTAAAACCAATATTCAGAGTTAAAGAGGAGAAAGATTCATTAAAATTAGCCTTTTTGACCAGTTTTAGTTAATAATATGAACAAGTGTTTTTGTTTTAAGTCTCCATGATCTTGTCTGCTGTAACTGAGGTGTGAAAAAACATCCAATAAAGTTCAGACAAAAGCAAGTGATTTGTAAGAACAACCGCTGCGTTTCTTGGTAACCAGCCTGATAACTTTACTTAAAAAAAACTCCAACCTGATGTGAGAAAAGCAAGAAAAACCATCTGCTTCTTCAGACCAGTTCAAACAAAGGCGAGAAGATGTTAGCCAACACTGTTTGAATCACCTACTTCGAGAAATCGTCTTACTAAACAGCAGATTAATTACAACTTCAAACTTACTTCTGACATTCAAAACAATGACTTTGTCCCACCTGTTGTTCACTTTCTAATCCATGCAGCTACGGGGAAGTAATTGGAAACGTTAAATGGAAAACAGATCAACTTCCTGCTCTGAAAAGCTGCGAGAGGATGCAAAGATGTGCAGCTGTGTCAGAAACAAGATGTGGTTTTGTTTAGTCGGTTTTGATAATTTCAGATTAAAACCTCAAAATCTAAATGTTGAACACTGACGAGGTTCTGACGATTAACCCACACGAATTAGATC
This sequence comes from Ctenochaetus hawaiiensis, assembly GCA_029783645.1. Classification (NCBI taxonomy): domain Eukaryota; kingdom Metazoa; phylum Chordata; class Actinopteri; order Acanthuriformes; family Acanthuridae; genus Ctenochaetus; species Ctenochaetus hawaiiensis. The sequence goes on along the minus strand of JAPZDY010000014.1, from coordinate 702,563 downwards.
CAGTGTTTTGTGTTATTTGACCTCGATTTTAGAAACATTGAGGCCGATTCAGTTGAAAACACAAGAACACAAAGGCTGATAAATCACCTTCGCAGTGTGATTTTTGGTTAAAGGTCGAAAAACGTCGGTGTGTCTGTTCTGCTCCGTTAAATAAAGCTGTTGTTGCTGCGAGATGTTCACGCTTGTTTACCTAGAAGACACTCTGTACACACACACACACAAACGTCACTACTGTCCATCTCCACCAAACATACACAAACCTACACACACTCACACACACACACTCAACATAAAGCACTTATACAGCCTGTCAGCACAGGACAAAAACACACCCGCTAACAAACGGCATACCGCGCCATACCGCGCCATGATTCATCACTCACCGAATCAGCCGTGTAGGCAGGCGAGCAGGGTGTGTGTGTGAGTGTGAGTGTGTGTGTGTGTGTGTGTGAGTATGTGAGTAAGGCGGCTGCCATTTGGCAGATTGATAGCAGGGGCAGGATGGAGACAATGAGCTGTGTTGCTGTATTTTTTTCCTCCTCTCTGTTTTCTGTCTGCTCCATCACTCTTTCTCCTCTTTCTCTGCAGCACCACAGCTTCTCCTCCACCTTCTCCACCTCCTCTTCCTCCTCCTCCATGTCTCTCCCTCTCATATGTCATTCATCTATCTTGGTATTCAGCAGCAAAGTTCATCACAGCCCCCCTGAGTGGAGGAAAGAAAGGAAGGAAAAAAAAAACCTCTATCTTGACTTTGAGTGAGAACTTTTCCCCACAAAGGACATTAATCTGCTCATTAATACTACAACCGATCCAAGACTCGCTTCCCCTCGCTCTGAAATCTGAGTCAAAGCCGGGCTAAGCTGCAGCCCAGAAGCAAAACCCAGAGAGGAAAAGACAGAGAAAGACTTTTCTTTTTTTCCTCCTTTGGTTGCAGTTAAAGCCCACCCTCCTTTAACTAACTTCTCGTAGCCTCAAATTACCCATGACCCTGTGCACCAGAGGACAGATGTGATGTGCATGCAAGACACACAGAGATGCTGACAGGGTGCGTGAGTTTGATGACACGTGAGCATTAGTGTGTTTCTCAGGGAAAATAAAGCCTTTAATTTGGGTCTCAGCTGTTGCAGAGAACATGAAGAAAGTGTGTGTGGTGTGTTTTTTTTTCTTCATGCACAGTTTCAACACCTGCAGGATGAAGAAAAGATGCTCTGCACAATGAAGAGAGAGAGTGTGAGAGCTGTGGATGCAGTCAGCTTCATAAGAGAGGAGATGGTTATCAATAGAGCCGTGCTGATCAATATTTGGAAAGTAACAAGGGATCAAGTGCAAGATGAAGGTTGATGCTCGTAACAACAAACTCACAGATGATCAATAAGAGACAAAAACAAAACTAAGACTGAAATCTATTGTGATTCTTTAACTGCCTGACGTGTGAATAAGCATCTTTTTACAAACACGTTGCCATAGCAACTTAATGAGGAGATAATATGACAGAAGTTTTCTTTTTAGCTCATTCTGCCGCCCCCTAGTGGCCTCGGAGACCAATAAATTATGTTTAACCCCTTGACGCCTATTGTCGCGAATTCGCCTCAAACCGCTTCCATTCAGAATGCATTAACATTACTGTCCATTAATGCCTGTTGTTGCTAATTTGCACCATACCTAAATTTCTATCTATTCTGTGTGCTAGAGTCAAATTAACAATCTCCACTTAATTTAGCATCTGCTTGAAAG
>JAPZDY010000014.1:669982-685118 GCA_029783645.1 Ctenochaetus hawaiiensis | reverse complement strand
ATGAGAGTAAAAATCCCTGGTGAACTCCGACCTTCCCTTCACAGCATCATGTTTCAGACAAACAGCATCGACAGCACTCATCAGCACACAACAAAGCACGTTACACAACAAGCTTCAAGCATGGAGGAGCTCGCCGACGTCCAATTTACAGGAGAGAGGAGGGGAAAAAAAACACTATTAACAAGAGCAGGAATACAAAAACACAAGCCAGGACCCGTGAGATGCTGACATCAGCACAGCGGCTCTGATTGGTGATTAGCAGGTGGGCTTAAGTCGTGATTCACGCTTCCTTAAATGAACTCCATCTGACGGGACCCTCCCCCCCCTCAGGGAACAAGAGGGGAGGGCTGAACACTTCAAATGAAGTGGTGCTAATCAAGTCAAGTCTGAAGACCGGTGCGATCAGACTGCACAGATGAATGAGGAGGTCTTTGAAGGAAGCAATGACTTGAAGCTCAGATGTGAAAGCCAACAGCACGAGGAAGCAGTCAGCTGTGTTTTTTTTGTTTTAATTTCTTTTCTTTTTTTTTTTTGCACAGACACTTCTCTTTCTTTGGGTTTAAGCTCTCCATGTTTGTCTCAGCTGTGAGGACGAACCTGGCTGCATTTCAGCACCACGTCGCTGTCCACTTTGAACCCGCTGCAGGCTTTTCCACGAGGACAATCGGCCCCTCGAAGCTCCACTTCGTACAAAAAACCCCTCTGTGTTTGTTCTCAGGCCAGGACTCATTGCTTTAATGTAACCTGCCACATCTCTGCAGTGATATTTAGGAAGCTACGTTCATGTAGGAGCTCCTCCAGTAAACAGAGAAAGACAGTTTGGTTGCTTTCTGGTCTGATCTTGCATTTATCTCTCCTTAGTCTGATGAAAAGTGCTCGAATTTCCAGTTGAGAAACTCCTTAAAATGTTCAAAGAGCCCTTTAAAATGTGCATGCTAGCATGTAGATCTCATGCAACTGTGTCAGCAGATCTGCCCACCACCTTGCTGTTGACTGGAATCAGATGGATTGCTATGAATCTACATCTATTCATGGTCCCTAGAGGATGAATCCTAATGATGATCTAGCACCACCTGCAGGCCATCTTCCACAACTAGCATGTAAAATATTTCCACATCTGCATCACAGATCAGCACAAAAATGTGAATCCTTGAGACTTAAGTGATCGTTTGATCATTTTTGGTTCAATGTCAAATATCAAAGTTATTAATTTACCTGCTAAACATTAGCATGTTAGCATGCTGACATTAGCATTTAGCTCAAAGCACCAGCATGCAAAAGGGCTGCAAACATGGCTGTGGATTTTTATTCTTCTAACAACTGAGTAGAAAAGTCCAAATGTTTATTTTTTGCTCTTGTACTACAATTTCTCAGATTTAAAAATATCACTTAGTAACTAAGAATTCTAAAAAGTCTATTTTGAGGGTTGAAAGTCTGTGAGTTTTGCTGTTCTGAGAGTTTAGTTTGTACATTTATATTCACACGCTGTCAGGCTTTTACTCTTTCCAGTGTTGTTCTGACATTCAGGCGCAACTCAAGGCGATGCTGAGACATTTATAAGAGGAGGGCTGTTTTTTTCTGTTCCTCCAACCATTTAAGGTTGATCTAATTTATCAACACAAGCCAAACATCTGATTTATTTTACTGTATAATCAATAAACGCAATATCGACACATTTCAGATATGAAAACAAACCTCCTCTTCCAATATTCTATAGCGTTATAGTCTAACAAGATTACTGTTAAAATTCAGATTATATTCTAATATTATTCTGTATTATACTACACAGATACTACAGAGCGCGAGTTCAGCTGCGGTGTCGTTATTGATATATCGAAACAGTCTGTTTAATAGAAAGTCTCCCGCATCTCAGCATGCGGTGATAAGAGCAGGCAGGAGGACAAAGACCTCACAGATGTGGGCTACTTTTGCTGACCGCTTCCCAGCAGCGCTGAGCCGAAGTTGGCTGCCGCCTGCGGCCGGAGCGTCGCTGCCGCTCCGCGCGGTGCTGATGTTGCCGGAGCGCCGCGCGCACGCGTCTCCTGTAAGGAGGCGAATAAAATTGATTGTGCGTACAATAAATAAACAGAGCAGATGAAAGGTTGTTTTTTTTGACCTTATATCCTCGTGTTTGGCCCGTTTCAAAACGAGGCTTGACGGTGCGATGGTTAAACATGGCTGTGACGCGCCGCACGGTTTTGCTCTGACGTCCAGTTCGCTCTGGATCTCCAGCACACACCGTCTCCATCACATGAAAGACACCGCACGGATCGGATAAAGAGGATAACTCACGCGCTCCCGTTGATCGATCCGTGGATGCCATCGCTCGGGAGAGTGGGAGGGCGGGGGCAGAACACCCCCGAGAAAGCGCTCTCTTTCGCCGTGTGTCAAGTGTCCGGTAAAAGCCTCTGCCGGCCTCTGTGCTCCGGTCCTCCTCCTTGCGCTCCTGTGGCCGGAACAAGCACGCCTCCTGGAGCCGCTACTGTGCGGGACTGAGCAGCATCACGCCGCGCGCCGTGGAGCTCCAGCAGTGTGGGATGATGATGTCGCGGGAACAGGAGCGTCAGTCTCTCCTCTTAACGAGAACATCTATGTCTACGGCTCGAGTCACTCTGCATGGTGGAGGGAGAGGGGAAGCCAAGGCAACAGCATCCCTCTCTCTCTCTCTCTCTCTCTCTCTTTCTCTCTCTCTCTCTCTCTCTGCAACCTGCACACAAACATTCATGCATCTGATATTCTCATTTAGATATTTATCCCTCAGCAAATCAAATCGCAGCCAATCACAAGTGCTGGCACGGTTTCTGAGATGGAGGCTGCAGCCCTGAAGCACACTGAGGTGTATTCATAGCACGAGCTAAATGCAAACAATTCAACAGCTTACATTTAAAGCCACATGGCTCCACCGATGGATGCATCCTCTGTGCATGAAGACTCTTCACACCTTCTGTTTTCCAGACTGCGAAGAAGAAAAAGTGTGTGGATGAAATTAAAACTGGCCGAGAGTCAGAAACTGGAGGCCCAGTTTGAAGTCATCTATAGTCTCTTCTTCTGTTTATTTACTGTCATTTTACAGCCTCCACCTCATTTGGGTCAATGACCCACTTCTGTTATACACACAACTTGTGCAAAGAATGAGATTTTTTTAGTCGATTTGCCTTTTTAAGAGTTGATTTGATTTAATTTGGTTTCTGAATCACTATATTTCACCTGTATTAATTACTTCAGAGGGTTTTTTAGTTGCTTTCTTATTCTTTTTGACTTTCTTCCTCTATATTCAAATATTTTTATTTCTCTTTAAACATTAAAATTTTCTCTTTGGAGACTTTTTAGATTATTTACAGCCAACTGTACATTTTCACTTCACATCTTCCAGGTGCAAATGAATAATTTCACTTCTAATTTCAGTGTGTAACTTAAAAAAAGACTTCTACACCATATTTATAATATGTGGCCTAAAGTATGTGGACACCCACATGAGATGGATGCAGGAATAAAGGACAGTTTCAAAACAGAAGATATACTTCCATCAGACTGTACCAGAGTCTGATGGAAGTTCATGAGACAGAAACACTTTTTATCTCCATGTCATTAAGAGATGTTTTGAATAAATCTCTAATCTTCCAAACTGTTTGTATAAAGGCGTTTAGCTGCAGATTGAAGCCACCGACCACAGCTGAAACACTGAATCTCCTGAAGCTCTTCTGGACTTTGCTGCTGCATAAAAAGACGTGTAGTTTTCACTGATAACTGGAACGAAATCTCTCCGTTTGATTCTCCTGAGTTGGTGTCATGTCAGTGTAAACTTCAGGGTTCCTGCAGCAGCTGATGTGAGTGATGGATTCATGATGAAAAACCCAGAGCTTTTACCTCTGGGATCAAAAACCGTCTCCTCCATCTTTTTTTTTTTTTTAACATTCAGTGTGAGATGGTTCCCATCACACCGTTTCACAAGTCTCCCCTCATCCTGATGGGTGCTATTCTTGTGAATTAAGCCCAAGAGAGACGCCTCATCTGAGGATTTAATGACAGAATTATCAGGGTTCATGATTCTGCAGCCATGAACTGAACTCAAGCTGCAGAGTTTTTTAGATCACATGCGTTTTATTTAAGAAGAAAAGAAACTCATGAACTTTTTAAATGCATGAAAAAAGTCCAATTCCAACTGTATGAGAGTAATTAAGAAATAATGAGATTACTATTTTTAAGGAGCATTATTCTGCTATATGCACTATATAACAATACTTTTGCAGCAGTTTATTCAATTTTTTATAATATATACTGCAAAAAAGTTTGTTATAGTATTATAATTTTGTAATTATACAGATGACACTTCTATGTTTTTTTATGTATATCACATACAATAAAAATTATTTTAAAAAATAGCAGAAATATTGGCACAATTCACTCATATGTTCAGAGTTAATAGAATTAATTTATTGTACATTAATTAGATTAAAATGATCTTTTATTTCATTAACCCCAGTCGTTTTAACACTCAGTCTGTCTCTCTGCTGCTGCAAAACATGACAGAAAATCAGTTTACTCATCTGTCTTATACATCAGGCCTGTATATGTGTTTATGCTTTCTGTGTTTTGTTATATAAAGCTCCTGACATCACCTACTGATTCTTAAGTGATTAATAAATGAGAACTGAGAAATTCAGGAGTTATTTTTTTGAGACAGACCTTTAGGAAATCCTTCTTAGCGGAGCATCAAGAAAAATGTTAACACGGTTTTAATTTCTTCTTACAGAAACAAACAGACAAGATGAGAAAAAACTTAAAAATTAACCTGTGATTAAAAGAAAAGCACCTGGTTGAGTCAGACAGTCCACAGAGTTTTGTCTCTGGATGCTGCAGATTCTCACTGATTCACTGATTAATGCATGTGATGGATATAATGGTGATTTCCCTTCAGGGGCTCACAGCCGTCATCCTCACACCGCCTGCATCCTTCATCAAAGAACTAACACACTTGTGGGTGTTTCTTATATAACATGGCTCACATATAAACAGGATTTTTTTCCCTTGACATGAATTTCTTGATTCATTCAGTTTCTTCACTGACGCTCGTTCACTCGAGCTCAAAGGAGGCCGAAGCCAAACCAGCAAACAGTGAGCAGGAGAAGGAAAGGAAACTGTTTTTAAAACCTTCAGCATGTGAACAACAAATGATGTCACCTGTAAAAGATATTGAACAAAGAAACAACAAGTCAGAAACAGAGTAATTCTCCAACAAGTTAAAGTGACTTTAACAGCTGCGTTAAAACAACTCACATCTCAGGTTTGAAGCAGGTCAACAGTTCAAATTTACATAAAACATCAATTTAAAGCATTATATTCCAAAATGTACCTTTGATACTGCAGTACAACAACACATTTGTAAATTCAAATACACACAATAATATTCAGTGTTTGAATAAAGCAAAGACAAACATTTAGTTCCACTGAAAAAGCAAAGAGAAACTTTATCAGCCGCCTGAAGCCGTGTGTTAACGTTGAGTCTGACCCTCTCTGTAAAACCTGTCCGATAGAAATGAAGGACATTTAATGACTAGATCAAAGATGGAGGACGAATGAAAGAGTTTGGTTTGTGTCATGAGTCCTGTGTGATGATCAGTGTTGACTTTTATGAAAACACTGATGTTGTTCAGTCTCCAAAAAGATGCAGATTTTCTTCTGTTCCATTTTTTTGTTTTCTTTATCGTTCTTTGGTGACGACGGAGGAAATTCAGATCATGTGTTGTGTTTGTGAATGATGTATTATGGGTATTATTTGAGCAAATTTCCTTCCTTCTTGGGATGTTAAAGTTTTATTTTATTCAATCTTTCCTGAAACTTAACCAAACACATGTCAAAATAGAAACTTACAGTGGTTAAATCATCTTTTAGTTGTCATGAGAGGAAAATGTAAAAAAGGAGCAGATTTTGCACATTTTTTTAACAATTCCTCTTTAAATTGAAAAACAAAGAAGTAAGTAAGTAAAAATAGCAAAAATATTATTATCAAAGTACACTTAGAGTATCAAAAGTGTTAATTATGGCACATTATCATAATAGGACTGAACAGAATATTCATGCAGGTTTAAACAGAAGAGATTCAGTCGAGTAGCCATACAGATGCTGAGCAGATGTTGTTGTCTGTCAACCAACAGAAGAGAAGAGGAGCTGTGGCAGCGTTTTGGTGCAAAGTGAACACTTGAATGAAAGTGACCTTTAACCTGACAGAAGCTCAACATGAACAGTAATCTGATTACAGGTAAATAAAACAGTTTTTGACCACATGACCTTTTTGAAAGTTTTTTTTGTGTCATTTTCCTTCTATGTGAACTTTTTTCATTGTTCAGTCTCAGCGGCTCTTTTTCAAAGTGATTACAGTGAAAATGTAAAAGTTCACTTCATGCGCTTGATTAGTGGAAGATGTTCTCATTTGCATTATCGGCGGTTTTAATGAATAGGAGCCGAGAACTCTGTGAATGCCGTCATGATTACGCTCGCTCGCTCGACAAACTGTTAAAATGCAATGAGCTTGATTAATTATTAAATGTTTGAAAAAAAAATGGATTGAATGTGTAATAATGGAGAAAGTTCAGGAGGAATTTCAATCAGGTGAAGGTTTTTGTTACGACGCAGCCGCCCCCCCATCACCACCACCACCACCACCACCACCACCAGGTCCAGTGAGGCGAATCATTAGCATTTAAATGCAGTTTGGACCTCGGCTCTGCCTAATGGACCGTCAGCAGCTGCCCTCGATCCGCAGCGAGGGAGGAAATTTCCACTGGAGTTGTTGTTGTCCAGTTCCACTCCGTCCAACCAGCAGGCCCCTGACAGGACGCCCCTGACAGGACGCCCAAACATTTAGCCAGATATGCCCGGCTGTTTGTTGACAGTGGGGAATAGGAGCTGACTACTGGCAGGAATGTAGGCTGATTGAGAGCGGAAAAGTACTGGGGGGTGGCCAACAACCAACCCCCCCGCCCCACACACACTGCACACTGCACACACACCCCTGACAAGTGAAAGCGCCCTCCATGCGATGTGTCTCCGGGTCTGAAATAAACAACATCAGCCTGCAGTTTCAAGCCACAACCGAATTACAGTCGAGTCAAACTTACAGACTGAAGACAGTTATTGTTATTCTGTTATATGGATTCATAAAAAAAAATGTGCCGCTGCTCTTTGTTGGCTGCTGATAAACCAGAATTAAATCCATAATGGCAAGAGAAAATCTATCTGGCGGTTTCAGTGAAATGTGCTGAAAGTATCAAAAGGAAAAATTCTCAGTTTGATCCAAAAATGGCCGTTTGGACTCTTATTACTGTCCCTCTTCATTCCCTATAGGTTTCAAATGCCATCTGTGTTTTCATTTACTGTTTTTAAATTTCACTTGCATGACTTTTATTCTTATTATCTTGGTTTGGTTGTACTTTTTGGCTACTCTTACTCTTATTACCCGGATATTACCTCGCCCGTGTTTCATCCTCATTATTGCTGCTGCCATGACATCTGAATTTAATGAGAGGATTAATGAAGTTTTATCTTATCTTTTCAAATTCCAAAACCAAAACTCTGATCCCGAGTTTCAATTCAATGCCAGTCGTCTCATTTCCCCTCATTTGAAATCTGAAAACGTCACTGCTGGAACTCACTGGGACTCTTTAAAGTTAAATGAGGGCAGAAATTCTGTGGAGCAAAAAAAAATAATGTTAATATTTTCCTTTGCAATGATACTGATGGGGAAACTGTATTTTATGTGGATCAGTCGCCTCTGATTGACGTCTGATCTGTTTATTAAGCTCACATTCATACCAGACAAATCATTACTTGTTGTTGTTGATGCATCTGACTGAACATCCCTTCAGTTCTGCAGGAAAACCTGCAGTGGCTGCAAAACTTTAGGAAAACTTAAACAGCTTGTGGAGTGTTTGGTTTGACCTTTCTGGGCTGCTGTAGCAACATGGCAGACCTGCTCTCTCTATGGCTGTAAAAGGCTCATCTCAGGTAACAAAAACACAAATATTCTTATTTTCAAGTAATTATACACCAATAAAGACATACTTATCAATAGTTTATTCTGCTTCTGTCATTTTCTACAAATTGACCCTCCTTTATCCTACACACTGGAGCTTTAATGTTGTTCTTGGTCCATTTAAAACTCATTTAGCTTCGTTTTAAGATGTTTAATCTTCAACAGTGCGATAATATCTTGTCATATTTTTGAAAATAGTATCTATAACTGTTCATTGCTGTCCTCTGAAATGTGGTAGAGCAGATTAACAGAGTGGCTTTGAGTGAAAATATCAGCATCTCAAGCATCTCAAAATTGTAAAACTGACTAAATGACAGACTGAGCAGACAGAGAAGAAATGAATATTGTAAAATAAAACAAAGAAAATGAGAGACAAGCCTTTAACAAACTCTAAGCTCTGGATGGACGGTTTGATCCCGTCGAGGCCTTCAGGACAAAACACAGCAGCAATGTGCACTTTAGCACCGATATCACCCAAATAAATGCATGAACTTTCACTTTAAAGCTCAGAAAAGCCCTTTTTAATAAAATCAAATGGAGCTTCAGGTGATAGAAACACAAATGAAACCTCCCTCTGGTGTTTGGGAAAATTCCACTTTAGATGCTATTTGTTAAGAGTTTTAGAAAAAGAATGTTTAGAAATATAATTCAGCCATTAAAATCCTACTTTTCACATTAATTTGAAATGAACTACAGTGAGAGAAAGAGAGAGCTATCTGAGCAAATATAAGAAGATTTGGGTAAAATGAGGTTAAATAATGTAGAAAAGAACATTTTTTCACTGCCCACAATTTTGTGGTCAAGCTCAAATGAATCTCAGCGGGTAATAAAGCCGCTGCTGTCCGAGGCTTTTTCCTTCCCAGCGGGGTCTCCTTCAGCTGACTCCTGTTCTCTCTTTTCAAAAGGACACATCTGCCTGAAGGACAGCAGATTCTACTGTGATGGGCACATTTAAAAGTGATGCGTGTGACAAATTTGGTGGACTCGGTGGTATTTAAATCTGCGAGCGAAACATAAAAACACTCCACTCGGATGTAAAAGATGATGATATTTAGTGCAGATAATGTTGCAGATGTTCTCTGTAAAAAAAGAAACTGCAAGAACGCCGAGCTGCAACAAGATTAGATCCTGTCAGATGCAGCTGATACGGTACAATAACCGCTAAAAAGCCAAACAACTGACACTTGAAAATACTATGACTAATGCTTGTTTTGATATTGTCTAGCAGGGATCAGCATATTATCTGCTGTGAGCTGGCAAAAGCTGAAACGAGCTGATATTTAGTGTGCAGATTCCTGACATCACGCCGCAATATTACTTTCAGGTTTTTTATTGCTTCCCACATGCAGCTACAAAAGGTGTGAACTAATGTTTTGATGGAGAGGCAGGACAGGCTGGCTTATTTATAACAATCCCAACTGTACTGACACAGCCGCCGCTTATGTAACAGGAGATTTGACCAGGACACTGTGTTCCCTGACAAAGGCTTTTCTATTCAAAACCAACGGGTGGCGAGCTTCCAGGGAATCATTCATGGAGGATGAACTTGTGCCAATCAGGACAGCAGGAAGTAAACAAGGAGCAGAGGGCATCTGTGCTGTCGTCCAGATGAGGACGGAGGTGGATGGATGAATCACCTCCTTAACTACACACTTGTGTTTTTTTTTTGTTGGACTCAAGTTTTTGGATCATAATTACGTAATAAAAAAGTGAAGTAATTGTTGAACAGTTTATGTTCAGCACAATCAGACCAACATGAAACCTGGAGATAAGCATCTTGAATTTACACATTAGTGACCTACTTCCATGAACTTCTGGTCCAGGACGGTTTTTTGTGGTTGAGACAAGCTCTTAGATTCAAGGAAAAGCAAATATTAGCCAACAGGTCCAGCAAACGATGATATCTCTGACAATAAACAAGGACATTCAGGGCAACAGTTTAGGGAAAACACCGGTCTTAATCGCAGATTGTATAATGAATAATTGGACAAAATCACCATGACATCACCAGTCTGCACCCCCATCTTGGTTTTCTGGAATCAAAAGGGACAATTTTGGGATGAAAGAGTGAAACTTGGGGTGACACTCGTTGCTCTTGTAAACCAGCAGACAGCTAGCAATTAGCGGTTAGCTGTCATTCAAAGCAGCTTCGCATTTCAGAGGTGGTTTTCCCAGTTTCATGCGCCTTTGGGATGAACTGGAACGCCGAATGTGAGCCAGAACTTATTACCCAACATCCATGTTGGGTAATAAGCTCAATAATGTTGACTGATGCTCTCACTGATGAAAGGGAGCAAATTCCTGCAGCTTGGATCCAAAATCTGGTGGAAGACTGAAACCAAAAGAGTGGAGGCTGTTATATCAGCAGGTTAATGCCCCTTCAGCCGTGTGGTGTTATTGGCTCATTCACCGCAAAAGCAAACACAGGTTTTTCCCTGGTTTATCCTAATAGATGGAAAAGTTGTGATGTGGTTTTATCTCAAAGAAACACATAAAAAACAGGGTCTAATGATTGATAATGTCTTATGTAAGTGATCGGTCAGTGCACTGACACAAAAACATCTCAGCAGTGGTAAGAATCCACCACAATCAGTTAATAATAGTAATGTTATTTACATAGATATTACAGTTAATGCCTTTTTTGCTACTTTATTAGTCTCTTACTCCAAATAGACTGACACATTATAATATATTATAATAGGTTAATCTACTCAGCATTATGATCTTCACCTTTGCCAGCCTCAATATTCCAGTGATGAAAACATGAATTAATTTTAATAGTACTAATATATATTTTTCTTCAATCAGCTATTCTGCAGTATAAATTTTACCTTTGGTATTTTAAGTATAATTTGTGGCTAATATGTTTAAAGGCCAATGCATTTTTAAACTGTAATATTGCTACTTTTACTTAGTTTAAAGATGTAACAATATATTCCAACACTGCAAAAAAGTAATAACTGAATAATTAAGTAGTCAAATAAATAATTTAGACTAGATAGCTACATATTTTTACTAAATATTATTTACTTATTAGCTGCTTTCATGTAGTAGAAATAATAAAGTATTCTAATATTGACTGGAGTAAAGTTCAAGTGCATCCAAACTGTACTAGAGTACAGTACGTCAGTAGTGAGTTGTACTTTCCACCACCCTCAATAAACAGCAGCTGCGGTACACTGCGGTCTTTGCGGGCCTCCTCTTAGTGTATTTGCTCATGTACGTGGTTGTTTGTGGGATGACGGAACAGCTCAGCACCTGTTTACATAATCGGGAGCGGAAAGTGCCCCCGTAAAGGAGATCCCAGCCCGAGAGCACCTAAACTTCACTGAGCCCGCCCCCCGGCGACTCCTATTGGCCGGTTTGTGACGAAAATAAAAAAATCCCGTCCTCCTATTGGCTCGAACTCTCCACTTTCGGGCGGGCGCCTCCCTTGTTTTCAGTCCGTCTGCATGAAAACAGGTCCGGTCAGTCGGAGGAGCAAAGCGTCGGACGTTGTGGTCAAACACAAGAGCCGAGACACTCCACAGCAATAATGAAGTTCGTCAGGTTCATTATGAAAAATGCAGCTTTGGCCAGTGTGCCCAAACATATCGAACATTTTTCTAAATTTTCTCCCTCACCGCTCTCCATGAAGCAATTTCTCGATTTCGGTGAGTATGGATCCACGTTCAGATGGCTCATTTTTTTAACATAACAGAGGAGCTAGTCATGTGGAAAAGGACTGTTCGAGCTCTGATCGGAAATTACTGTAATTCCCTGACCAGAAAATTCAGTGTTTGTCAGTAGAAAGAGTTAGCATCTGGACTGCAGAGGCTGTGTGTAGTGTTAGCATGGTGTTCATAGTGTAAAGTGTTGCATCATATCTGTAGCTGCTCAGGCTGCACTGTTTGGGCCCTGTGAGGCACATTAGCCCGCAGATCTATCAATAATAATCACTAATATATCATGATAAAAGTCTGTGAGCGGCTGTCATTGAGTGTTATGCACATTTTGCACAGGAAACCAGAATGACATCACTGACAATGATTTTGATTCACAGAAATGTGTTTTTGTGGAGCAAAAAGCCTGTTTACACTTCAGATTATCCAGATTATAATAATAAATGTCATTAATAGAAGTTGAATTAATGGATGCAAATATTATCTATTGATGTGATTCATATTTTTTTCCAATTATGTAGTTAATAGTTTGGTTAAAATGTCAGAAAAAGAGTCAAAGCTTCTGTCTTCAGGTGACTTAATTTGTCCAAACAACAGTGTGTAATTAGTGCTGAAGGTCTGCATTGATCCTGCTGGACTGCATCTATTAATTATTAGTTATTGATTGTTCAGGATTGATTTTTCTGAAAGATTGCACAAAGGTTTTATTTGCAGAAACTGAGAGACTCCAACCAACAGCTGAAAACCCAAATATATTAAATATATATCACATACTGCAAAAATATGCAGGTAGAAAACAGTCATCCTGAACAGTTTTACTTGAAAAATAATCAAAAAGATCAATCAATTCACTTTCTGTCATGGAAGTGATTGATAGTTTGCTGATTATTGTTTTCTTCCTGTGTTGATTCAGGCTCTAACAACGCCTGTGAGAAGACTTCCTTTGTCTTTTTGCGGCAGGAGCTGCCTGTCAGACTCTCAAACATCATGAAGGAAATTAACCTGTTGCCTGACAAACTGCTCACAACTCCATCTGTGCAAATGGTGCAGAGCTGGTAAGTCAGACCAGGAGGATGGTTAATATGTTTTTATTTTTCTGAAAGTTACATAATATCATAGTCAATTATTGCCAAGATGTCCTCTTAATTCAACAGAAACATCTCCAAACAAAATATGTCTCTGTGTTAACTCACAAAAACCATATTTGGTTCCAGATTTCGTCCCCTGGCTTGTGAGACATTAACAGCTGGTAACTTGTTTACGTCCAGTAGGTCAGTTTATTCTCTAACCGTGTTAACGTCATCACACAAACGCACCCTTTGACACAGTTGAGCTCCTTCCAACTCGCTCGGTGCAGGAGGAAGGGGGGTGGGGGGGGGCTCCCGGCGGTGAACTTTACTCTAGTTTCTCGTCACACGTCACATGACTCTGCATTCAGACGGGTCTGTTTTTTCTTTTTCCTTCGAGAGGTTTGAACTTTGGCCGACTTATTCTGTCAGAGACTGAAGACGGTGCCGTTTTAGTTTCAAGAGCTCAGCTCTTTGTTTTGCAGTTCCACTTCATGTGTGTGTTTGTGTCTGATCTCGTCAGGTACATCCAGAGTCTAATGGAAATCCTTGAATTCCTGGAAAAGAACCCAGATGACTACAAAGTTTTGGGAGAGTAAGTTCCTAACTTTCCTGGAAGGTCTCACAGTCCCTGTTGCCTGAGGCAGAGCGAGTTTGTCGGTGAAAACATCTGGCCAGTTGTCAGTTTTTTTACATTCCAGTGATGCGACAATCCTCCCTCTGTTTTAGTGAATCCTGTAAATGTCAGAATAATAAAAAAAGACAGTTTAACTGATAAACTCGGCCTTGACAAAGTGTCCAAACATGATATTATTCTGTTACATGTGCAGGAAATCAGCTTCATAACAGCTGAATATCTTCGTTGTCCTCCCCTTCAGGTTTGTCGATGCTTTGGTTACCATCAGAAACAGACACAATGACGTCGTGCCGACGATGGCTCAAGGTATCATCGAATACAAAGAGGCTTTTCCACAGGATCCAGTGACCAACCAGAACATCCAGTACTTTTTGGACCGTTTCTACTTGAGCCGCATCTCCATTCGTATGCTCATCAACCAGCACAGTGAGTCACCTTCAGTTAAACTTCACCTGAAGTTCATCAGTTAATGTGTAGAAACACTAGTTTAACAGAATCAGACTCAGTGTTAATTATTTTTGCATGTTGTCGCCTCCTTCATGCCGGCGGAGACCAGAAACAGCCAGAGATTCAGTTCATTCGGTTCATTTTCTGCACGCAGAGCTCAAACTGGGTTTGGTCAAAGTTTAGTTTTTATTCTTTCGTATTTTGTCTGAAATGAAAGTCGTCATACGAGGCTGCTCCATGTCACCAGTTTGGCACCCAGAGGGAAAAATAAGGATGTTACCGAGATAGAAACCTGCAAAACTCGTCGCCTCACAAACTTTATCGTCACATCCATTTCAGATCTCTGTGTCGGATGTTTTTTTGCCTGCCGAGGGGAGCAGTTAGAGTGTAATTCAGCTTTGCCTCATAAAATTTATACTTAATCATGCAGTGTGTCGTGCAAAATTAATGTAAACAGGAGCAAACGAGTTTTTAGCTCATATTTTTAAATGTAATGAGGAAAGACTCTCAGACTCGAGCAGCAGATTTCCTGCTGTGCGACGACGACGATGTCGCTGCTCAGAGTCGTGTTCGTAGAAGCATCATCGCTCATGTGGAGAAAAGTGTCGCTGATGTAAAACTCTGTTAAATATAACATCGTTTTTGCATGAAGGGAAATCCGTGATCTTTTACTGAATTAAATCTGAAGACACTTTGCTTTCTGTTCTTCTAAACTTGATGTTTTTTTTGTCGTCTGCAGCTCTTATTTTCGACGGCACCACCAACCCCGTCCACCCGAACACCATCGGCAGCATCGACCCTCACTGTCAAGTCGGAGACGTCGTACAGGGTAAATATGATCAATGTTTAAAGCTTTTATCAATGACAGTTTTGACTCATAACCCTCCTCAGATCACACACACACACACACACACATGAAGGACAAACACACGAACAAGTGCAACAGTGTTATCACATTATTATTATCACTCATTATTTACACATTTTTACCGTATTTCCTTGACTTTTAAGACTTTTTAAGAAATCTGAAACCACACTTTGTGTTTTTAACATTATAACTATTTATTTATTACTTTAACACTCTTTATTATTAACTTTTATTTCTAATGAGGGAATCTTCTGTCACTGCTTCTGAGTGAAACTTCCAAACGAAATGTTGTTGAGTTTTATATGCAATGCAAATATACTATCTATTAGGGCTGCATGATATATCAAATATACGCGATGTATCGATGTAAAAATCTGATGAGATGTATGAAATGACTATATCGCGACCATCGAGTACAAATTG
>JAPZDY010000014.1:656185-669882 GCA_029783645.1 Ctenochaetus hawaiiensis | reverse complement strand
AGCAATTTTCACTGTCTCCCGCAATTTCATCGCAACAAATACGCTTAAAACATCGCAACTTACATCGCAATTTTTTAAAAGAGCTGCTGCGAATTCAGGCATTTTAGGCCGCAACAATCTTGAAAAACACCCGCGAAATCCTGGAGGGACTGATTATGGTAAACACAGACCCTTTCTTTGTCGTCAGACCTTTAAAAGGCCTCACAGTTTTTACAGTCTCATGCAACGTCGACTCTCTGCTGTCTGTGTTTGTGCAGTTTCCTCCCAGAGTTTTCACACACTTATGCAACTGGAGCAGTGGGAGTGAATGGGAATGTGGGCGTGTTGTTGTGTTTGTAAGTTCCGTGTGAACCAGCACATGTTCAACGAGTTTAACGAAGCCTGCAGAGATGAAATCATTTCACTAACTTAATCCCTGACACCGGCGTAATCGCACGAGTTCAGATCAGTTTATTATTAGATGAATTCATCGTACGGTGGCGTCGCACGTCGCTGCCTCTGAAGCTAACAGTGCCACCTTTTTTTTTTTTTTTTTGTGGTTGCCACCAAAATCTTCATCTAAAGCGGTTATGTAACGACTTCACCCTCAATTAAGCACAGTGCTCACTGGCAAGAAAAGCTAGCAGGCTCTTATCAGATTAACCGCACAGGCTGTTTGCTTTTATAAACCTCGTCTTAATGCCCGTGTGATGCCAGGACGACTCGCTAAGACGCTTGTTGTCACAGTGATGTTGTTACGCAAAGAGCAAAAAATGTGTTAGTGTGTTCAGATTTATGACAAACAACGGTTTTAAAGCAACAGTGGATCAAATTGCTGTTTGTGTTAAAGGTGTTGCAGCAAATGCACAAATAAGAAACACACTAAAGTTTCCTTGTTGCATCAAACTGCACGATTTTAAAAGTGTCAGATTGTCGATAATCAGGAGTCATGAAGGCGTTTTGGTTTCTGACTGCATCACTGATCAGTTTTTGGCCACATGTTGCAAGACTTTTCACCAGAAGGAGTCAAATGTGCTTTTTCTTACATTTTTTAAGGTCATGTGTAACAGATTTTCTGCAGTATGTTTCCTCTGTCACTGTTAGACAAGCTGGATGAAGCTCTGATGAACATATCCTGCTTGTTACTCCACGATATGTGAACAAGCAGAAAACCACCTAACCTTTATTCTCACACTGAGTCAGATGTTCCCGACATGCAGGCACTCGTTTGTTAAATCATCTCAATCTATTTCTATCTCAGCGCTGATCACCTCCAGTAATCTCTAATCTCTCTCTCCTCCCCCTCAAACTCTCACCTGTCTGCAGGTGAGCGACAAAGGTGGTGGCGTCCCCTTCCGAAGGATTGAGAACCTCTTCAGCTACATGTACTCCACGGCTCCGGCTCCTCAGATAGGAGATCACACCAGGACTCCACTGGTGAGTAGAGAAACAGGCGTTCAGGTGCTGGGAAGCACATTTATTAACTCTGTTTCACTCCTACATATACTGAAAGCGAATACAGGTTTTTTTTTTTTTTTGCAGGCGTAAAGATGCTGTTAATTGCACCATATGCCATTTGTTTGCTTTTTGTTCAGCCCACAAACATCCAAATGCTCATTTAGCTTTTTATTTAGACTCTTTTTTTTACTATTTAAAAATAAAAATCCTGGCGTCATCTTTGTTCCTTAAAAAAACGAGCGACCTGCAGTGAACAATGCAGATTTGACAGCAGGCCTGGTTGTGCAGTGTGACAGAGAACAAAGCCTCTCTAAGCCCTCTGTGTCTCCTGCAGGCTGGCTTCGGCTACGGTTTGCCCATCTCGCGTCTCTACGCCAAGTACTTCCAGGGGGACCTGCAGCTCTACTCCATGGAGGGCCACGGCACGGACGCCGTCATCTACCTGAAGGTGAGCCAGACGCGGTGATCATGCATGAAACTCTGACGAGACGCCAAGACTTTGAAAGTGTGCAGCACAAAAACAGAGTAAAAAGCAGCCCCTGTGTTGCTTTTGTTAGATACAAACCAAACTCTGCAGCAGCCGGTGCAGGTGTGACAGGTGTGACAGGTGTGACAGGTGTGACAGGATGTTTCTAATTACATCTCGTCCTCTTGTCCCTCCAGGCGCTGTCCACAGACTCCATCGAGAGGCTGCCGGTGTACAACAAAACCGCTCTGAAGAACTACAAAATGACCCAGGAGGCTGACGACTGGTGCATTCCCAGCAAAGAGCCGCTGGATCTGAGCAACTACAAGGTGGCCAAGTGAGAAGAATGTCCTCCGGGTTTGTTGCTCCGAATCCTTCGTACCATGACGCCTTCAGATTTCCTGTCCTCATATTCCAACGTCATCGTCCGTCAGAGGCAGATTGTGGCACCGAACCTTTTTTTCCTGCTGAGAGGGTCGCTTTCAGACTGAAGACGGTAACAAAAACCTTCCCGTAGAAGTAGCACGTTCATGTTGTTTTATTGCGGAGATCTTCAGAAGAAAAACAGCTACTAACAGAATCACATCTCCAGTGTAAGTGTAAGTGGACGGGCGTGTGCGGGCGGCGGCGGCGGTGGCGGCACACGGTGTGTTATGTGTGTGGCATGTGAAAGAAACAGAGGAACGTCTAACAGTTAAGTTTATCACAGCAGATTTTTGAGGAGAGATTCATGGAAAGTTTCGGTCGAACCTTTTGTTGGACGTTTGAAAGGACCAGATCGTCTCGTCACCGAAGCCTTACTGTAGCAACTCCACCCAAAGGCTCATTTCAGTGAAATACTTGAACTCTTTAGGAATAACACAAGTGTTGCACCTTTTGTTGAACTGTCAGTACTGTAACCCTAATTTGAACAAAACGTCTGACTTTTGAGTTGAGTGGTTTAGTGCATGAACATTTGTTTGAGCTTTTAACATTTTCAGCCTGTAAAATGTGAACCACATCGTTCACATGGACTGAGAAGACGCAGTGTTATCTTAGCAAGACCAGGCTGAATGTACTGCACAGTTTTCTGTGCGTTAATCTGCATCAATTACAGAGACAAAAAACGTATAACGTGATGGAAATTACAGCCGTTTGGCCCAAGTTTCCTCTGATGTACCTGGTTTTACAGCAGAGGATTCGAGTTCAATGGAGGCTGGTGTTATTTAACCCAGAGGGAAGTGTGTGTGTGTGTCACGTTTGCCAGTCTGTGATGCAGTGAGGCGAGGCCAGTCTCAGTTCATTACACTGTGCCATACTAGGAAAAAAAAAAAAAGATGCCCCGGGTCCATGTGTGTTAAAATGCACAGTTTTCTTTTTGTATTAAATTAATCTTAATCACGCAGTATGTGAAAGGTTATTTTTATAGCTTCACTATTTGTGACTGAAATGACTGTAAATAATGTAAATACAGATAATAAAAAAAGAACTTAATTAAAAAAAAGCTGTGTGTTTTTCTTGTTATTGTGTGTGTGACTGATTTTAAAGCTGAATGCAGCTGTAAGGAGAAAAAAAAGTATTTAAAGCGGTTTTTACTTCAGAGTCACTGGATCTGTTTTGGAGTTTATCATAAGATCAAGTTCAGCAACTCGACCCTGCAGCTTTTCCACCGCCGGACCCTCAGGTGCAGAAAAATCCCAGCGTGTTTTTGGTTGAATGTCAGTGGATGTTTCCACTCGGCTGGTGTTCCTCAGCCCGCGAGCACAAAGAGTTACGCTGATGTTATGCCATCGGATGACAAGGTGGATCGTGTTTTTAAAGAACCAGCCCTTTTCGGGCCGAGAGCCCAGTGAGACGGAGGTCACCACGGGGAAAACAGACGAGTCACAGTCTGAAGGCTGTTTGAGATGCATGCGAGACTCATGCAGCTGAAGGCAAAACGCCTGCAGGGAGCGCTATTAATAGACAGCTTCTGTTGTGTCATACATTAGCACTGCATGAGGAGAGAGAGAGGCAGCTGAGAGCGAAGGAAGTGATGGGAACGATCGATCTTTTGAGACGCTTCCACTAAATTTCCTTCACTGCACCTCAGAGGGAAATGCAGGCGTTACTCCACTACATTTTCTTTGACAGATACAGTCACCTGCAGTTTATTTACCTCTTCTCCCTCCCTGCAGTCTTCAGATGCAGAGCTGTCGAAGGCTTCACACTCTGGCAGCCTGATGTTGAGAACATTTTGTCGTCTCACCAGATAAATCTGAGGTGTCGTGGGATGATTAGCAGGATTCAAAATAAGGAAAAAAAAACATGTTTTTGCTACAAAAATCCAACTTTTTCTCCTGCAGCTGTTGCTCATTTTTGTGGAAAAAACTTTCCAGATTTACCTTTAAAGACCTCAAGTGAAAATAATCTGAGAAGAGAACGTGGTGCTTAAAATTTAAAGAGGTGTTTAACTTTGATGAAGGGTCACAGATAGAAAATAAAAAGGTTCAGAAGCTCAAACACGTTGGGATCCACTGCTAAAACCTAAAACATCTGGCATTTACCTATAACTTTTAATCATTATTTGATGCTTAAATTGATCAAGAGACTGATCAAGAAACTCATTTCAATGAACAAAAGAATTAACTGTCTGATTTCAAAACCTCAAGTCATTTTTAAGTGTTGGAGACCTTTTCTTTTTAAAACAACATTAAAACTGGGTCAAATGACTTGAACTTGTTTTTCTGACACACTGTCTGTTTTATTTGTGTCCCCACTTGGCAGCTCTCTGTTGGAATGTGTGTGTGTGTGTGTGTGTGTGTGTGTCCAAAGTTGTCTATCATGATTTTTTATGATATTATAAATGTTTTTCTTTGCTTTAATGATTCTCACTTGAAAAAAAAATCAAAATGATGACTTTTAGCTCCACCTAAACCTTAAAAAAGAACAAGTTTACACATTTTTAATGCAGAACTTTTACTTGTATCTTATTGTGGTTTTGCTTTTTTAAGCTTATCAATAACGTTTGCTTTTGTTAGCTGATGAATGATGAAATGATACATTCATAGATCAGCAAAACACTCTGTACTCAACTGAAAGAGACCTTTAAACCTCTGAACGTCTCGTACTGTTTCACATCTTTGAGCTCATCAGTTGTCATTTATGCAGCAGCACTGAAACGACACGCGCATGGTAATCTGGCACATGATTCCAGGGGATGTCCTTCTATTTTGGTTGATGAATGAATGAAAGCTCCTGCGGGGTTGCAGATGTCAAGCGAGGCTCATTTTACAGTCAGTCTCATGTTGACATGGGCCAACAGGCCTGCAGCAGTTGATCTAAATACGGCCGCTGATGCAGGGTGTTTACCCCCGCAGGGCCACCACGGCGACATCCAGCAGTGGAAGGAATTCAGCTGCGCCGCTTCTCCTGATCTGATAAACAAAAGGCTGGTAAACTCTCCTTAGCAACAGGAACAACAGGAACATCATGTCCAGCATCTGCTCGGCGGTGTGTGCAGTGAGTCTCACATCTCATGTGTAACTAAAGGCAACAAGGGAGTGAAAAAAAAAACGGAAAAAATGGAGGAACAGTTAGATTAAAGTCAATTATGTCCTCGGATTATATCCAAGAGGGGATTTTGGATGGGTTTGTGGATGGATTATCAAGTAGCTCAACTAATAATAATTTCAAAAAGATATAAATGATGATTTGAATCAAAGAAATATGTCAAAAAATTTGGAATTGGTACATTTTTAATATACACAACAGAAGCTTTATATGAAACTGGGAGCTGAAAGTAATGGATGAAATGAATCTGTGAGGGACTGTGAAGGAGAATCGGACCAAAACGAGGCTGGAAACTTGAATCCATCACAGAGCTCATGCAGACTGACGTAAGCTGACGAACTCTGTGGCTCTGCTCAGTCAAACCCCTCGGTGACCTGTGGCCTGATTCCCTCGCTCCTGATATCCGACTTCACAACATCACGGCTGCCAACATCCACGCCCATGTGTGTGTGTGTGAGAACGAGGCCCGTCGGCGGGCCAACGATGGCTGTCAGCGGAGGCGACGCTGCCAAGTGTTTTTCACGAAGAGCTGTTTACGATTCGCTGCAGATGCTTTGACTTCATGTGCTGCAGTCTTTAAACATGTTGTGCTGCTCCAGTTTCCACCTTTTCCAGCTTCTGTCAGTCTTCCTGTCACCAAATCCACCGTAGGATTTTTTTTTTTAAGTACAGGAAACTGCTGGATCATTATAATGATGGTTGAAAGTGCTCAAGTTGAGGTGATGCTGCTCACTTTTAGTGGTTTTCTTGGTGAAAATACTGACTTCAAGTTATAAGTTAAACTCTCAAATGAGCAAAATGTGCAGTAAAATTTAAGTTTGGGCCCCTGTGAAGGAAAAGAAAGAGGAAAAATAGTCTTTTCTTATATAATAGTCTCCTTGCTGTTATCATTTTTAATAAATTCTGATCTAACAGAGAAGCTCATTAAAAGAAAACATTCCAATTTATTTTAGAAAACTTTTTTCAAGCCATTTCAATGATAACTTCAATTTAATTACACCGTGTAAGTATGTTACATCACAGAAGTTTTCTAATAAAATAATTTTAATGCAACAAAGGACTGTTTAACAAAGGAGTCAGCCGTCTAATGAATGCTGGTCTGACACTTTTCATCCTGACAAATGAACAACTTTTACAGTTTCGCCGCTCTCTGCTGACCAAACACACCGAAAAACTGCCGACGTCCAACTAATTTCATGTCTGCATTTGCAACTAGTCTGTGAAAAGTAACACCTCGACTGAGTGGGAACGATGCTGCTAAACTGAAGTCGGTAGTTTCCTCTTTCTTCGTGCTTCGCGGGTATATAAGGTCATTTTCAGGCGGCGGTTCATTTTTTTATCATGCAGATATGAGGAGGTAAGAGTTGCTTTGTTTTTATGAATGAAACACTGACTTTTTGACATGTTAATGTATTTGGAAGATCTTTAGTGTTTAAAAAAAGGTTGGTGTGTGTTTTGTCATATTAATAATTCACTTTTCTTTTAGAGCTTTCATGGCCTTTGTGGTTTGAGCTGTTTCATTCAAGGTACATTTACATTTATTTTACTCTCCAATCATCACAGACAATACGAGTGTTTCTATAGTAAAACATGTTAAATTTAACCTCATTATGATAAAATTCATATATAATAGTATTGTTTATAAACCTGAGACTGAATAGAGCTGCTTGAAATGCATTACAACTGTAAAAAACAAGTTGCAGATAATAAAAATATAAAAAGATGAGAGAACTATACAACATATTAAGAAAGTTGATTCAAACACACAAACTCACCCTGTTGCTAAAATTATGCAACAACACTTCTTGTTCTCTTGTTGTTTGTATTAATACACAGATATGTGATTTAATTTCTCCAATTCATCTAATTTTCAATTCATTAACTCACTTACAAAGATATGAGACTATTAAACATTTAATACAAGCAGCAGCAAACACGACCGGGTTGAATATTTAGAATAATTGATTACATTTTTACATACAATTATGTCTCATACCTTCATAATGATCATATTTATACTTACACTTATAAATAAATAAACACAATAAATGTAAATAACTAAAAATTACACATTTTACTCATAAATCCTATATAAATATGACTTTTTTTTAAGTTCATGCCAAAAAATGTATTTGATCCAATGAAAAAGCTCTGTAGGCATCTGTGCATGAAATCATATATTATGCAGCAATTAATGCAAAATAATTCCATGTGATTATTATTGCAGAAAGTGAGCGATACGCCGTAGAAATGTCATTTTTTACATAACGATTGTGCAACCGCTCTCGTCCCCAGATGGTCGTGTTCGCCGTGCTCGTGTTTGTGACATTGTCTTCTTGTGCAGTCGGCTGCTTGGGGAGCAAAAACTCCGTGAGTTCGTGTTTTGTTCACGGATGTTGGCGGGCTGGAAGGCAGATGGAACATGAAATTGATGCATTATGCAACAAAAGTTGTTTTTTTTTCCCCTTTTTTTCCCAGATGTTGTTCAGCACAGACAGAACTGTGCTGAGTTTCTGTCACACTGATTTTTCACAAAGAGCTTATAAAGTTACATCATAATAAAACCAATTACTTGCAAAGTCGCAGGACGAACTGGAGTCGAGTTTGACATTTAGATCCATTTTCTGTCTCTGTTTGTCAGACTGAGCTGCAGCTGTGGAGCATGAGGAGTCAACCTGCTGCTGAACACCTGACTGCTGCGTTCAAGGTGCAGGATTATCCATTTAACAGGCCATTAAACAACTATTCTGATAATAAGTGAATAGATTCAGCTAATTTATTAAGTAATTTTACCAAACATTCTCTTGTTCCATCTTCTGAAATGTGAAGATTTGCTGCTTTTTTGTTTGTGTTTTATGTTGGAACTTGACATTTCAGTGTTTGTAGCGTTACTAAGAAACTCTGATTTGCAATTTTAACAATTATAGATGGATTATAGATGAAAAGAGAAAGTATTTATCACACGAATTGATATGAAGTAGTTTTGGTCTTATCTGGAAAAATTGCATGCAAACTTAGTGATGAAGCAAATTGCATTTTTTTAAGAGGCACGTCGGGTCAACAAGGGTTTTGGCCACAATTTTTAAATATATTGATGCCATAGAGGCCACAAGAGTGCAAAGAAATGTTCGTTAGCCACCAAAAAACCCAGTTTTCCAATTTAGAATGATATTTTAATCATATTTTTTTTTATTTTGTCTCCTATATTATGATATTCATTTTATTTAATAGCTTTCTTCAAACTGGCCTTTAATTCTGCATGTTCTTGAAGAAAATCTTGGTTATTTTTATTTCTAATTAAATTTTGTCATTTTTTTCTGCCTTAGAAATATTTTTAATGTATAACATTTATTCTCCTCCTTATGTCCTTGAAGCCCTTAAATTTCCAGAAACACAGAAGTCCTTCTGCTTTTCTGGACTTTACTCTGAATCCCTTATTTTTGTTGTTCATCTTTGAGTGTTAAGAATCTGCAAGAATTAGCTGGCGGTTCAAATGAGGCTCCAACATTTCAATCATTTCTAAAAAAACAAAAAAACAAAAAAAAAAATGCAGAGGGAGGTGGAGAGTCTGAGGTGTGAACAAACAACACTTCAGCTGCAGCACAAAGCTCTGACTCAGGTTGGTTCAATGTGTCATTTCTCATCTCCATTCACAGATACAAGCAACAAGTCTCTCAGAAACAACCCAGAACGAATTCGGTTAGTCGATTAAAACAACATATTTTTCTTAAGGATAAACAATAATTTACAACATTCACTCTCTGCGGTTGTAAGAAACTCACGGTGGAAAAATGTCTCTTGTCAATCAGGAACAAACGTCCTGACTTACGGCCTGGCTGATGATGAGGAAGATGACCTTCATCTCTCCGAGGAAGTCTCGAGGCGGCGGGGCGACCCGTGCTTCCACTACACGGTCCTGGACCAGGCCTGGCGCGCGAGCAACACCACCACCAAGCACAAGATGTGTGACCGCAACGTCAAATGGAAAGGTGGCTGGACTTTCTGTAAATTAATGCATAAACTTTAATAATAATGACATTTATGATTATTTCTTCTTTGTTTTGTTGTTTTTTTTTAAGGTTGGTACCGCCTCTTCTACAAGGGTCAGAGCATCCAGATGCCCGAGAGGTGCGTCCCCGTGAACAAATGTGGCACCCACGCCCCCCTGTGGCTGTCCGGGTCTCACCCGAAGAGGAAGGACGGCGTCGTGACCCGCAACGTGTGCGGTCACTGGAAGAAGAACTGCTGCGCCTTCCGCTCCGCCCCCATCCAGGTGAAGAAGTGTCGCGGGAATTACTACGTCTACAAGTTCACGCAGCCGACGTCCTGTTACCTGGCTTACTGTGCAGGTATGATAATGATCGTTTCTGCCCTAAAAATGAACATTTGAACATGTGTGGACAAGTTTTTTCTGCCCTGCAATTATCATCTTATCATTTTTCTAACAATATGTGTGTTTTAAAATGGCGGAGACAACATTTTGTCATATTTTTAGCTTAAATTAGTTTGATTTTTTGAAATTTGGACACTTGATATATTGAGTTATTTTCCATGAATAGTCTTTTTCTTTTAAAATCTGTTTTTAAAGTCTGTTTATTCGATTGATTTTCACTTTTAGACATCTTTCGGTTCATATGTTTTATTGACTTTGGCTTTGTGAGAGGAGCTGTTGCTGCATCTTCTTACATCTGAATATTAGCTGATTTTATCTCAGATTTTATATCAGCAGTTCTCTGATGTGTGTGAATGATTTTAAACTGAACACTGCAGGGCTGATCCGTCTTTTCATGCAGTCTGAATCCTGGTGTCTCGTTGCATTAAACAGAACTTGTAGTTTTTGCAGGTTGAGGTGTAATGTCTGCATGATGCTCTTCATCCATCCTCAGATATCAACACTCTTGTTTGTGGGCGGTGCAGCAGGAACCAGTCGTGTGTGAGCCGAGATAAGATCAACTGGAGGTGTAAGAGAAAGAGAGGAAGTAAGTTTTTGCTTTATTTGTTTGTTTTTTGTTGTTTTTTAGGGGAGGAACAGGTTTGAATCGGGTGGCTCATGACTCATGATACATTTTTTTTTGCTTTTATCTCATTTTGTTAAGGCAAAATGCAAATTTTATTACATTTTCAAGAAAAATTAACATTACTGGGGATGGAGGATCATTTGAAAGTGTTAAAGACAAAGGGGGAAACCTTCACTTTTGATAAATATACAAATATAAAATATAAATTTTCATGTCACCTCACCATTCAAACATTCTGGGTCACATTAAGAATCATAAAGCAGAAGCATGTAGTTAAATCTGGTTTTGTTCTTTATGACATTGTAAGTGCAGAGAAGATGTGATTGATGGTTAAAGGCATATTCCAGCCATTTGGTGTTACATTGCAATAAAGTTTGAGGATTTGCAAGAAACTGAAAATACAAAAAAATCACCAAGAGTTTCTGCACAGCAGCAGTTAAAATATTCAGACTTTAAATCTCTGGATCTCTTTTCCATGAACCTGATGCATCATGATAATGATGTCTTCCCCTTCTCTCAGTTTCTTCCAGAAAGGTCCACTTCTTTGCGTCCTACCCCGGCCGGCTCAAAGGCAAAGTGAGCAGAATCAAGTACAGTAAAGTGCTGGTGAACGTTGGCCGAGCCTTCAACAGGAGAACCGGAGCCTTCAGAGCTCCGGTTAATGGAGTCTATCAGTTCTTCTTCTCCACTCAATCGAACAGAGGCGGTCTCAAAACTGACCTTTGGCTCGTGGTCAACAACTACTGGGTGGCCGTCTCTCACACACACATCTCTCGCTCCTCCACCGTCGGCAGCTTGTCCACCTACATGACCTTCCTCCGCAGAGGCGCCGTCGTTTACGTCACCCACAACTGTGGAGCGTCTTGGGCCGATGCAGCTTCGATGACCATCACATTCGGAGGTTCACTGCTGGTGCAGATGAAATAAAGTGTGTGCAGATATGTTTTTGACAGGATGTTAAAATTGTTATGTCTTAATGTTTCCTCATAAATTGTGTTTTAATAAACACATGGAGGTTGTGTTATAGTTCACACTTTTATACAATTTATTAATTTTTCTAGTTTTTGTGACTGTAAATAATTTTGAGGTTTGGGATGAATGTTTTAGATAATGCATAAATGTCTGATTAAATTCTTACATGTTAAGATTAAAGTGTGTTGTTGGTAAGAATCTCATTCCTTTATATCTGCAATGAATGAAAACAAAATGATAAATCAGCTCCAGACGATTAAAAAATGTTTTTCAAGTGTTAAAAAAAGATGCTGGTTGATCTTTTTATTTTCTCTCAAAATCATCAAAATATAAATTATTATATTTTTTCCTGGAATAATTTAAAACCCTAACACTATAATTTTTAAAATACCAATAATCTATAAATTACATATTTCACTGATAATACAGTTTCATGTGACAATAGCAAAATATATTAAAATGCTGACCTGGTTTAGTCTCTATTAACGTAGTTTTAAAAAAACACGATTTCTGTCTACAACATTTACTTGCCTCTGTTCAACACCAGGTGGCGCACTAACATCAGTGTCAGCCTGCTGGTTACCTGGTGGCAGTTTGTTCTTGACGTTCATCTTGTTGAACAGGAGCTTTCAAATACGAGGCTTCAGTCAGATTCATCAAGTGCAGATTAAAGGAAATGTTCAGTCAATAACAGCTGAAAGTCAATATATTCATTCATTCATTCATTCATTCATTCATATTCCCACTGAGAAAACATAATCTGACGAGGCCTCATTTTTCCTTTTATGGTAACAGAGGGCATCATAAAAAAAAAAAAATCCGGCCGAGACATTAATTTTTTTCTGGGAATGTTTTACAACTTAGAGGTGGCCCCGTCACCGCTCAAATATGTATCAGAAACACTGGAGCTGCGGTCTCACCAACTATTTGCTTTCCACACACACACACACAAGGCCGGCCTGACCCACACCTCTCCACAGGGCGGAGGGGGGCGGGGCTTCAGTGAGGCGGCTCCGATCCTATTGGCTGACGGCCGGTCAGGACGGGCAGGAGAGAAACTGCAGGAAATCGTCCGGAGCTGGCGCACGGTGTAACGGGACGGGGATTCATGTCGGCGTCGTCGGGGGAAACTTCGCACAGACATGAGGACACTTTTGGAATAATTTTTTATTCTTTTAATGAAAAATCCGGATTTTTTTTTTTTTTGTAAAGGAAATAACGCGTTTAACGTCACTTACCTTCACAGTTTAGCGCCGCAGGTTATTTTTTTTAAAAACATCTTTCGACTTTATTTAAACATGACTGAGGTGACGGTGTGACTTGAACGCACGGTTTGACGGTGCGCGTGGAGCTCGCAGCTGTCCACCGAGGAGAGCCGCGCGCGCAGGGGGAACGCCGATGTCCACCTTCCGTCGGCACTTCAAAAGCAACTTGTTGAATTAATTTTTCCACGCGCTTTCGGGTAACAGGAGGGGTGACGAGGCATCATGGCAGAGCACGAGAGCCTGGAGTTTGGAAAAGCCGACTTTGTGCTTCTGGACAACGTGTCTATGGAAGAATTTATGGCCAACCTTAAACTCAGGTAAGCCAACCCCGCAGCGGCCATTCACCTTTGTCAATGCACCCAATGCCTCGAGAGCTCTCGTGGCAGGGGGAATAAAGGTTGAGAGACACCTGAGAGGACAAATTTAGCATCATTTTAGACAGAAATGTGTGTATTTGTCACTAATTTTAGCCCTTCAACAGGTGCTACCTGTTGCTTTCTGAGTGTGATTTGAATTGAATTGAATCATCAGTTAAAACTTATCAATGAACTTAAAAAACTCCGCGTGTCATTTAAATAAACTCTGTCACTGCTGCTGTGTTTGATGTGTGAGCAGCTTATTCACGCGGAAACAATGGCCTCAATATTTTTATTATTATATTTTTAGTTGTGTGTCTGAGTCACAGCCTGCATTCATTTCATACCATCCTGCGATCTGACCGGTAATTCACTTTAAAAAATGTTGAATAAGACTCCACCCAAGTCACACACACACACACACACACACACACACACACACACACACACACAGTATTGCTGCCCTGTTTGACCAGATATTAGCCCGGACCGGTTTCTCCATCAGCTGTGTTGTCAGTGGCTCGCTGTCAAGCATGATGTCAAGCAGGCTTTGTGAATGAATGAATGGAGCAGCATGGTTTAACGTTACGCTTCAGACGGGCTGTGGCTCGGAATCAGCTTCCTCATCTCCCTTTTCCTCACCTCTGCCATC
>JAPZDY010000014.1:633287-648700 GCA_029783645.1 Ctenochaetus hawaiiensis | reverse complement strand
TATATATATATTTATATATATATATATATATATATATATATATATATATATATATGTATATAAGTCGTGAAAGGCCATGTATGATGATGGCAAACACGACAGTGAAGAAGTGTAAAACACAGAGCGGACAAAAGTTCTTTTAAAACCAGAGTTAATCTGGAGTTTGCTTGTTTTTTGTTGGATAGATAAGTGCTGGGGTTTAGCCTAATTAGCCTGCTAACATATTGGCATTTCTATTGCAACAAGTGTACGTTCCTACGTACCTTACGTGGTGCACTACGTAACATACGTAATACACACCAAGTTCTACTTTCAAACTATGCTAGTAATTTTAAGTTTTAATAAAATATCCCTGGAGATCTGTGGCACTGACTCGCTTTGAATCATTTTCTGTCCAACACACGAGCCGCTATGGTTAACACAAGCTAGCTTATCCTGCTCAAAAGTTGATTGGCTGAGACCAAATTTACACACCTCCGTAGTCGTCCCTCCGTAGGATGCTGCAGGAAATGTGTGTTTCTGCTGTCTGTGGGATTTATTACAACTCAAATATGTCCAATGTATTAAAGGTGCTGTTGTTGTTGTTGTCAAGTATTTAAAATTAGCATTGACTGCTTTGTCAGGTTATTGTTAGATTATTCTTTTTTCATTTTTCTTTTTTTTTAAGTTAAAATGTTTCTGAGGTTCATTCTTGACCTTAAAAACAGCAGCTGAGGTTCATTTATCAGCTGTTAGATATTTTTTTAATCCTGTGCAATTAGTAGTTTCTCACTAGTGAACAAAATGTTGTCAGGTGTCACGTTAAACGTGTTTCTGGCTCGTGATGTAACAACCAACCGCAGCCGTTGTCTGCAACATTAAACCCAGACACAACTTCCCAGAAGCCTCGCTGTCACACACACACAAACACACACTCTCACACATGAGACATGATGCTTTCATGCAGCCTCTTATCTCCTATCTGACTTCATTCATCGAACTAATGAGCATCGAGATTTTCGAGAATCAACTTGCATGGCGTCATGTTGGGGAATCCCTGGTGATGTGTGTGTGAGTCAGACGGCTGGTGTGTGTGTGAGGGTACAGGTTGTTTTCTTTGTGTGTGTGTGTTTATGACGTCATCCTCGGCCTCCCTCAGTGTTGTATTGTTCTCTTGTCCACCTGCTGGAGCTTTGCCCTGATGGGGGGTTGGGGGGGGGGTTTAGCTTACTCACTTTCACAGCCAGCAGCCACACACCCACACACACACGCTGGGTTGGATTACTCACTGCCACTTATCCATGTCCTTTTAATTCCCTTAATCCATATTTATACAGAGATGAAAAGTAACTAAGCACTATTACAGTTTTTAAGTACTTATGCTTAAATATTTCTAGTTAATGCTGCTTTTCACTGATGCTGCATCTCAGAAGATATATTTTATTTTTTTACTGACCTGCAGTCATTTGACAGCTGTAGTTACTTTAGATTTTTGCATTAAAAAGGCTCATAAAATAAAAATAAAAGCCATAAACCATATCATTGTTAACTTTTTAAAGGCTAACTTGATTTCCTTGTAGAAAAAATGCCAAAACTGACCAAAAATGTGAGTATCAGAATATTTTCCTTTATTTCCTCCTTCCCAGTTTGAGTTTAAGTTAATTTAATGGTCATTCCAACCATATCCATGTAAAAATATGAATAAATGAATGAATTATCATCTCTCTTATGCCCAAGTAATAATAAAAACATAAAGCAGTAAGTGTTTCCATATTATATTCCATTTCCATATCCTGTACATCAGTATTATCTGTAATAATGTAGAAAATGTTGAGTTATCAGTCACAGGAAGCCAACTCTCACTTGTAATGGATAGTGGATAATGGAAAGTCAGGTTTTTTAGTATTTCTTTCCACCGCTGTCTTTGCCTTCTATTGTTAATAACACCATTTTTTACTTTCCCTGCCCATTTTTCCTCCCACACTCTTTTCACATGGTGTTAGTCTTTGTCCATCTGTCTGTTTTTGTGCTCTTCACCGTCCTCCTTTTAGCCCTGATAGGAATCATTGTGCCTTCCTGAAATAGCTTCGTTGAGTAATGTCTGGTTCTTTTTGGACAGGTTCATTTCTCCTTTTTTTTTCTTCTTCTCTCACTCTCTTGTTTCTCCAAATCCATCCAAGTCGTCTCTTTTCATAGCTCACTGTGATTTTTCTACATCAGACGCTGCTGGTTTGTGTGTTAATGCATCATCACATCCTGCATCAGGTCCAAAAACCCCACAGTGACCCCTCCATTTATTGGATTTTGTGTCACAGTAACAGCTTGGTGATGGTATATCTGTGTGTAAAGGGGGTGTGGTGGATGGCTACGATCCCAACGAGTAAAGAAAGGAGGGTCAGCCACCTGATCGGTAGCAGGTCTGTTGTCACATGACTCCTGTTCCCTGAAGTATCCAGACCTTCCTGCCTTGTGGGAACATCCTGTGGTGCGAATGGGAGAAACAATTCACAGCTCACAGCTTCGTGTCCAGTGAGCTTGTTGCCGTTGGTGCAACTTTAAAATAATTGTTTTTAAATTCCCGCAGAGTTAAAGAGATGAAACTGGAGCGGAATAGTTTCCTGTCTCCATTAATGCCAATGAAAAGTCTGCATCTGCTTGGGCTGGACTCAGCTGAACACACCCAAGTCTGTGAGCTCGATGCAGAGATGAAGCTGATATCGCTCTCTTCATCACACAGCATTAACGTCATTCAGTGACAAAAAAATCTCACTAGCTTTACTTCAAAAAGTGTGGAAATGTAGCCAGCTGCATGTCTTAAGTTGGGTTTTTTTGACAGTCAAACTACTGGAATCACCTAAAGTCTAGATTATTCACTGGAAACAATATCACAGTATTAATAGCACTTTTTAACATTAATATATGTCACAATACATGTTGGCCAGGCTGTTGCTGTCCTTCTGATACTTTCTTTGCAGCTTTAATGACAAGATGAAGCTCCCAAATTGAGATTTTTTGATTAAAACTTGGTCAATCAAGACTTTTCTCTAACTAATTGATTGTTAGGGAGCGGTTTATACTCTGTTCATAGCAGTCTGCATTGTCAGTGGTGTCAGTGTCTGGCTGATTTTCAAGAGAAAAGATCTGATAGATTGCATGTAATTTTTGCAAATATGTCACATGATATAATCTATTTTTGCTGTGTTACGACCCTTTTAGTCCACGTTGCCTCGAGGTAAAGATTTCATGAGATTACACTGATTTGCTCATGTGGTTTGTGACAGAAATGGAGAGAACAACATCAAAGCTGGAGTGTGTTTGTATCACATCCTGCATCCTGCACATCATCATCGGTTTTTGGCTTTTTGTCTCATGGACAGATGGGATGTCTGCCTCTCTCTCTCTCTCTTAATTTGATGACCATTTACTGTCAGACAGAAACAGCTTCATTAAAGGGCAGAAATATGAGGCCCAGTCTTTTGTTTAAACAAAACCTTTATGAGTAAAGCGTGTGTCATCAGTTTTTTGAAAGATGATATAAGCATTATAAAACATTGTATTCTCAGCGTGAAAACACAGTGTTTTGCAGAAACTCCTGAACACACAGTTCAGGACTTCAAACTTCAGTGTGAGCGCATGAATCCGTCCTGTGTGAAAGTCTGATAGAGTCGTCCTGCTGCAGACCAGCTGTGTTGGTAGCGGGGAAACTACCTCCTCTGATTTTTGCAGAAGATTGATGTCGGGCCTGAGGGCGGGTGGACGTGTTATGTGTTGATGGGTCGCGTCTCCCACAGATTGTCTGGGAGCTGCTGTTTAGCACTAAGCAGGCTTTACAAAGCAGCGGAAAATCCCCTAATGCAGAGCCCAGATGTTTGATGGCTGCAGACCGTGAAGGAGGCCTGTGTCACACTGTACATAATGAGGGAGTAGAGGAGAGAAAGGTGGAGTCGAGCAACACTTTCTCATTTCTGGTGAGTCCACAGAATGAGAACTGCAGCGATACAGCGACTGTGACGTGAAGCCTTGACTTTGTCCCACAGCTGAGTAGATCTTTATTATCCAGGAAAGAACAATGGCTGTCATAACGAGGTGATAAATGAACACCTAAAAAGATCAGTTTAGCCGTTAATCAACATCAGTGACACGTCATCGGCCACAGCTGATCGTTTTAGCAAATTCAGCAGATTATGCAACAAAAACCGGATCTGCACATCTTTTTTAAGACAATACTTTTGCACATTTCACATATTTTTACTGCGTATTGTGGACTTCTGCACATTTCACATATTTTTACTGCGTATTGTGGACTTTTGCACATTTCCTTGTGGAAACTTGTCACATTCCTGCACAAAACTGTACAGCTCTTTCGCTTAAATAACTCATTTATATTCATATTGTATATTTTATTGTCTATTTTCTAAATTATATTTATAATTATTGACTTGCACCTCCTGCTTTTAACTTTTCTTAATATTTTTCTATTTGACATTTGTTGTAACGCACCAGAATATTAAAGAAAATATCATGTTATGTGGAAAGATACTTTGAAATAAAATAAGTATATTCAGATACCAGCAAGTATTAATGTGTTACCAGTCATTGATTTATTTTTAACAGCTGCACAGTCCAACCATGTGTGGATATTTTGTCATTGATGCACTTGAAGTAACACAAGTCATCTGCTGTGTAAGGATTTTGACTAATTGTGCAGTAAAAAATCAGTTTAGTTGCATTCAGGTGCACTTGGAAGCAGTTGGATTCTGATTTTAATAACTAAATGATGTAATATTGGAATCCAGATTTCAGGCTGATCCAGATTTCAGGCATGTAGGAATCACGTCTGATTTATCAGAACAACCACAAAACCTGTTTTTGATTTTCACATCTGGCCTGAGTTATCATCACTTATCATTGCATCCGTCTGACGAAGTGTCTTCTCTCTTCTTCACGCTGAGTTCATTTACTGGCTGTGAACTCTTGACCCCATTAAACAGGTTAAAGGGTTGAAAACATAAGAAACTATAGAATGGATACTCGTCCTGCAGATTAGAAGAACAAACAGAGGCTGCTGCTTTGAAAGAAAATGATTTTCTGTAAGACACGATGTCCCTCGACCAGCAGCCACGAGGGATAAGCCCAAAGCATACTGCTATTAGTCCAAACAAGAGCAGCGATGGTAATGAACTCGGAGATAAAAGTGGAACAGACGCAGATTATCTCTTCATAATTCCTAGAAACGACCCTGAAGTTCAAACTCATAGTGATGACGACACGTGCGCTTCAGTTTGCATCGATACGAGCCACACATCGCAACATATGGACTCAATATACGACACGTTTTAAACAGATTGTTCATAACTGCAACTTTTATGACATAAAACAAATGAAAAGTTTGTTCAAGTCCTCATTAAAATTCTCTGTAGTCTTGAAATCATAAATTTGAAGACGACTCATCACCTGCTTGAGCTGAATGTTGCTATCAGATGCTAACAAGATGATAAAGTTTTTACGATTTAACAGAACATTCAATTCTTTTTCGCAGTTTTTTCTAAGAGATTCTGATTTTACACAAGTTTCAGTGTTAAACAGAAGCAGAAAATCATGCAAAACGTCATAATTACATCACTGTGTTCTGCCTCAGATGTTGAGTTTGTCACCCTCACGTCATTTTTTTTAGTCAAATTTACCTCTAATGTCTTTTCTAAAGTTTTTTTTTTTTCTTTGTGGAGGAGGGAAGAGAATGTTGGTGAGAAAATGTCATAAATCGCTCGAGCTCCTCCTTAAGTTAACCATAAAAAAGACCCACCCAGGCAGGATTGGAGACAGTGGTTGTGCTCGGCTTTGCTCTGTAATTCACATCTGAGGAAAAAAGTGTGTGTGTGTCTGTGTGTGTGTGCATATGAGTGTACATGCTGTAGGTTTTTGCATCAGTGTGTGTGGCACTAGAGCTGTTCTTGCATTATTTTTATATAAAACAACATCATTTTGTTGTTTTCTGTGAGTTAACAGAGTCACAGCAGCACAACAGAAGCAGACTCCTCGTCTGTGACTCGCTATGCTAACATTAGCTATCTGACCCACTAGATCATTGTTAGCTTGTGTGTGCTGAGTCATAACGTTTAGTGAGAGAGAGAGAGGAGACGCTCCGACATCCAGATCACACGAATTATGTTCTGGTTCTTCTTGGATCAGTTTGAACTCCGGCTGTGGTTTTTATTACACTGCAGAGCGAGGGATGCTGCTGCAGGATAACTGTGCGTTTATTCATCCTTCACAACTATGAAGCTAAAGAAAGAAAACTGTTGTGACCCTTTACTTCAGTAAAAGCACTGATACAACACTGAAAATATGTAAGTTTATCAGAATCTGTCAGATGGTCCTTGTTGGTGTTTTATGATGATAAAACCGGTTAAATGTGATATTTTTGGCCGCTGGCTCATCCCTGTGTGGGAGTTTTTACCATGAAAAGTCTCATTTTTCAAGTGTTAAATGCGATTATGATCGTTCTTCCTCCCTCTTTCACCTCATGCATCCTCTACATCCTCTGCCTGTCTGTCTGTCTGCCTGTCTGTCTCTTCCTGGCAGCTCTTGGGATGAGTCCTGTTTGGAAAGAGATCACACAGCTGCAGCTCAGACCAGTTTAGACTCACTTCCCTTCACAGCTGGACGGACACAAAGATGAAGGGAGAAATGAAAGATGAACATTTAGTCAAACTTTAACTTTCTGTAAACTTTCGTCTCTTCCTGTGTCTTCGCTGCGACGGCGGAAGAACAAACAGACAGATGAGCGTGTGAGCAATTCTAAATCTGATTCAGGCTCCCTGCACCTATAAATAGCTTTTGTAAGAGACTGTTATGACCCGTGAGGTCCTCTAATCTCCGTCCTGTGTGTCCATTTAAATCCTCCTAAATGAGAGTGGAACAGATGGATCATCAAGGCCTGAATCTCAGTCAACACGCCTCAGCTGATTGATTTTTCTGTCTCTTTTCTCTTCCCTCCATCCGAACCTGTTCACCGTTAAAGCTCGGCACAGGAAAACATGATTTGTTGACGCTATTTTTAATCTCAGAGGTGGGAAAGAAAACACCAGGGGGCACCTGTGGGCCTTTGACTGGTTTTTAAACCCTGACTGTTGTTTGAAACTTTGCAGACTTGAGATGATTATGGATCTATTTTTAAAATAAGAAGTGATTCTGCAACAGAGTTGGGAAAAGAAAAAGCTACAGCAGAGACACGTCCTCTTGTTTTGGAGTGTGTTTTGAATTAGCTCGAGTGTTTGACAGACATGGATTTAAAGGGATCACCTCGCTGTCACAGTTGTATTCATTGCTGTTATTTGGTGCACAGTGAGTTCAGTGAACAACACCTGCAGATGTTTTCATTATAAATAGCAGATCATGTCACCTTCTCTTCATGCATACCCAGCTGTGGCTCCAGATAAGCCCCGCCCATCATGTAAACCATTGTTGGCGATCCTCCAGAAGCTTTTGCACAAGTGCGTTAAGTGGGCAGCTCGCCGTGTCGGCTCATATAGGACGAGATGGAGGGCCTGTTCCCGGACAAAGACCTCCGATTGACATCTGAACAATGGAGCGGGCACACAGCAGCCTCCTGACTGAGGAGGGGGGGGCGACACAATGGGTCTTTTTCTGCATTACCAAGGGAGGAAGAGCTAGCATGTTAGCTCAGCGGCTTAAAGAAATGATTGTCAACCAGCCTATTAAGTGCAACACACATTAACATATGAAATGTGCACATGAAACACAGACAAATGGCTGTTTTGATTTGTTGCTGGGTAACTTTATGTCAGATTTACTTTCATATATTAAACTTAATTATCTCTGGTAGGCATCAGCTAGAAGGGCATTTGGTTGTGTGTGTGTGTTTCTGTCTGCAAAATGAGAGCAAATCCTCACAGTCAAGTTCCTGGTGTGAAGTGTGTTTGCAAGTTTTGGCTCTTAGTTTACAAATTATGTAAACTTTACATTTTTGCAGACTTATTTTTTCAAATGCATGCTTTATTTTTGGAATTTTTAGGCTTTATGTTCTAGGCAGGTTTTGGTTTTCATGTATTTCTTTAACTTGTAAGCCTGAGCTGCTCATCATCAAAGTAAAAATCTGCAGTGATTTACACCTTCATGAAGCAGTTAAATCATTGTTTTACAAATAAGTTTGAAAATTTTTCAGTCTCAAAACAACAGTCAAGTCTTCAGATAGCGATTAGCATTGTTTTTACACTGGATCTTCTCAGGCTCCGGTCGTCCCACCCAGTGCAGGACACATGAACATCTCGTGTCAGCCAGCTGTGCTAGTTTGTGCTGATGTGAATGCAAATCTGAACACACATGACGACAATGAGCTAATCCAACTATGTGCTGCTCAGTTATGTGTTAAGTGCGTTCAGTGGTGGCAAAGCGTTGTTGTTTCCAGCTACTGCATGATTAAAAATACTGCAGCACGAGTAGTTCTCCAACAGAAACGTGCTGTTTACTCACCCGTCACATTTAAACGAGCTCAAATTCAGTCAATTCATCATTTTATGACGGCATGAAAGTCCTGCTAACTGTCAGATCGGCCTGTTGTTGTGTTTGTTTGTGGGTGTGGAAAAAAAAATCTGCATCCGAACATCTGCAGTCGATTTTTATCTCCCTGACTCAACATGCGAGTTCCTTTACTGTCATGACTCAGCTTGTGTTCACACTTTTCAAAGTTTGGAGAAGATAAGACGGATTAAAAAGGTCAAGGTCTGTGTCAGTGTGAAAGTTAAGGTTTAATAAACACCAGAGGAATGTCATGGAAACTGTCCAAGGCTTGTTAAGCACAGAAATCAAGCTCATTGCAGCTTAACACTCTTTTTAATTTTAAAAGTCATATCTTAATATCTGGCGAGTCTCCAGGCGAATATGAGCCTAATTAAATCTGGCAGTTGCATCAAAACCACAAGCTCGAATGCTTCACATAAGCCTGGTAGCACCGTTTCTGTGTAATATGCTCTTTGTTTGCACGGCAGCGGCAAAGTTTTTGGCAGCTGTGAAGAAAGAGGCCATTCTTCTGTGGAGAGAAACTGGGATCCTGATCCTCTTTGGAGAGGAAGGAAGTCAGGCAGGCGGCCTGAGGCGAAGAGGGAGAGACAGGCAGGAGGGTACATAATGTTAGGGTGAGACGGAGTGAGACAGAGCTATGAAACATCTGCAAAGCTAAATTATATTATAGTTTATTAATAGAGCATTCATTAAAACTACAAGGACAATGTGGAAAAACAGACAACATATTAGTTTCATATGAATTCTGCACATAAACCAACTTGTATACATGCAAACTGATATAAACATGTGGACAGATGTGATTATTTACATCTGATTCTGATGCAGTGTGTATAAACCTGCAGCTGTAACAGCCTCCATTCATCTGGTTTCTGTCTGAACACTTTGCTGCTGTTATTTAGTCCCATTTAACCACAAAAACATCAGTGAGGTTCAGCGTTCAAACATTGTGATCAGCATCAGATTTCAGATTCAACCTAAAGGTGTTGGATGAGGTGGAGTTCAGCTCTTTGTGCAGGCAGGTCAAGTTTGTTTTCACCAAACCGGAGCTGATTTTATTGTGTTGAAACATTAAAAGTACAAACACAAACTGTCGCCACAGAGTTGTTTGAATCATCACCGTGTGCTGCAGCATCGACGCGTGCATGTGACCACAGAGAAACGAGGAGAAACTGGATGTTTTTCTTGTTTCTGATGTCTAACGTTGTGGCTTCCTCACTGACAGCTGCAGATCTAGTTTACCTGCTGCGAGGTCATCGCAGGTAAACGTTTTACCCTCGGACAGAGATGAGACCGTGAACTCAGTTTCACAATGTTTATGACTTTTTTACATCTCAGAAATATCAGGATCCCATAAACTTGTTGATAACGGTTAATGTTCAGCTTGTATTGTATACAGGTATTTATGGTCTTCAGTGATGAAAACACGACACCCGAGTGCACAATCATGATTACATATCTGTTCCAGTGACAGCTGTAGTAAAGGCAGTTAAGATCATTACATCAGTGAAATAAAATGAGAAAAATTGCCCAGAAATCCAAAGCCAACAGCTAAATCCCTGTACATTTTTTAATACTTCTGGTTAACTTTTTAATGTGCAGAAAAGTATCTGAAATATTGCGAAATCCTTAAAATAAACTGGTTGTTTCAGTGTCATTTTACCTGTTGATGCAGGTGCAGATTTGTTCTGGAGTCATAAACATCACCAAATGCAAAAAAGGGCATTTTCATTCCACATATAATACTGAATTATGTTCCTAAGTGGCTGTTTTTGTGTGTCTTCCTCAGGTTTGAGAAGGGGAGGATCTACACCTACATCGGAGAGGTGGTGGTGTCCGTCAATCCTTACCGTGCCATGAACATCTACGGCCGAGACACCATCGAGCAGTACAAGGGCCGCGAGCTGTACGAGAGGCCGCCGCACCTGTTCGCCATCGCCG
The DNA here is from genome assembly GCA_029783645.1 of Ctenochaetus hawaiiensis. NCBI lineage: Eukaryota > Metazoa > Chordata > Actinopteri > Acanthuriformes > Acanthuridae > Ctenochaetus > Ctenochaetus hawaiiensis. The sequence continues at coordinate 638,239 of JAPZDY010000014.1, read as the reverse complement.
ACGCCGCTTACAAAGCCATGAAGAGGAGGAACAAAGACACTTGTATTGTCATCTCAGGTAACATGGGAAGCCGCCAAACCCCCCCTCTTTCGCTGCAAGAGTCCATTGTTTTCTTTTATAATCACATATTTGCTTCTTCTGACAGATTTTGTGGAGGAGAAACATCTTGAAAATTATCAATAAAAGGCTCTTTTAAGTTAAAAATAACAGCTTTTTTTTGTTCCAAACAAACATTTCATGTGGTCACAAGCTGTGTGGCCTTATTATGAAACCATACAGGGGATTAGGCGCCACCCAGTGGTCAGAAGTGGAACTGAGCCTCTCTAAACTGATATCAAGTCCTGAAACTATACAAGACAAAAATATAGTTTGGTACAATAATGTGCAAGTGAACTGTTTTCAACAAGCTCTCTTTACTTTTTCTGTTAAATAATTGACAAAATAAACTCACAAAATTTCAAAAATGTAAAGAAAATTACAACGAACACCTTAAGTTTGATGAACACAACTCCAGCTGACTTTTTTGAACTTCCATTCATCATTCTGGGCAGAGAATTAAACATTTTTGTAACTTATCTATTTGGAAAACTTGTGAGGACAAATAAAAAACTTTTCTCTCTTAATTAGAATGTGTTTTTATTATTATAATTATTGTCTTGACTCAGGATTTCAGTTTTCCAGCCTTCGTCTTTGCGTCTCCTCGACCTCAGTCGGTTTTCATTCCACTGACTTTATTTCTGTCCCTCAATCCTCATGTGGACATTTAAATCTTTGCACTGACTGACATGCATGTGTGCACTTTTTCTGTTTGTTTGTTTCATTTTGTTCCACTCTGTCATTTCCATTGTTCCGCATTTGGTTGTTATGTTTTGCACAAAAGGAAAAAAAAATCATAAATAAAGTGTTGAGAAAAAGACAAGAGAGTAAACAGGAAAAAACGAGTAAATCAAGGTTTGGTTTGGAGTCTAATCCCACAGTTTGATGATTAAAACGATCAACTTTGTTATTTTTTCTTTCATCGTTTAAAGTTTTAACCACATTTTAGAGTTCGGTCATTTAAATCACTTGAGGTTTGGAGGTTTTATTGGGTTTAATGTGCCCTGTGTTTTTTATTGCAGGGGAAAGTGGAGCAGGCAAGACAGAAGCCAGCAAGTATATAATGCAATACATTGCTGCCATCACCAATCCCAATCAGAGGGCTGAAGTTGAAAGGTGAGCTGCTGTGGTTGAAACAATCACACCTGAACAGACTCAGTTTGGTGACGTAACAGCAAACAGAGTTTTTCAGTGAATTAAAGTGTAACAGTGGTTAAATATTGTTGCTGCAGCTGCACAAAAAAGTATAAAAATCCCATTTGTACTCTGCATGGAGGTGTGTTTTTGTTATGCAGATAAGATGCAGTTAAACATGATATTTGACCACGTGTGTTCAACACTGTTTCCTCTTTGTTTAATCAGAGTTTCCACCTATAAGAAAAGGTTTATGACTCAGGCCTGTGAACGTCATGGCTCCGTCCTGATTATGAAACTTTCTGTCAAGCAGCAGTGAAATTTATAACACGTCTCCTTTGTTATCTTATCGCTGCTGGTGTAGTTAAACATGAGTTATTGTCACATCTGAGTGAAGTCAAACTCTCATTGATCACAGTGAGACATTTTTACAGAAACAGCTATGTTTGATCTGCGATAACTGAGTGGGTGTGAACCCGCCATGTCAGAGGAGAAGTTGCACCATATTACAAAAAGGTTACATGCAAGTGTGTGGAAATTTGATAACTGAGATGACGTGTGATGCAAGAGGGAGGCAGTGATTCGAAGTTAATCATTTGTAAGATTTCAGGTCAACAGTTACAGTTTAATGTTGAATACAAACTGCTGAAGGAAAAATTAAAGCATCCAAAACCCTCATTGCTGCATAAATGAACACACTAAAACACATTATACAGCAGAGAGGAAATCATAGAAACTCTGGTTGTTCTCAGTCAGACTCTTCACCTGTTTTAACCTCCTGCCTCTGTTCAGGGTAAAAAACATGCTGCTCAAATCCAACTGTGTCTTGGAAGCGTTCGGAAACGCCAAGACCAACCGCAACGACAACTCCAGCCGTTTCGGCAAGTACATGGACATCAACTTCGACTTCAAGGGGGATCCGATCGGAGGCCACATCAACAACTACCTGCTGGAGAAGGTGAAAACCTCACAAAGCAATCAGATTCATTGACCGGTGATGAGGATTTCAATGATTTTCTGTCACTGATTGACAACAATAAGACTTTATTATAAGTGCAAACACTGTCGTTTGTACAAAAGAAGGCAGTTTGTTTACATTTTATGATAAAGTTTGTATCTTAAGTCCACGTTGAGCCATTTTGTCTTAATAAATAGGGGAAAGGTTAATATTTTGTATCATGTAAAAGGTCTTTTAAGTCAAGTTTTTGATCAGAATTTGTTCCAAATGTGTCTTAAATTCCCTCCGAGGCCTGTGGGCCACATGCTCCTCTTTGCTCCTCTTTGCTCCTGCTTTGTGTACACAAGCTGTTCCTGACTTGTGGGTCTGGATGCCCGTCGGGGTTGCGTGAAGATCAAACAAGATACTGCAGGAAATTAAAATCCTGCTCTGCTACACAGATTTGTTTTCTTTCTCTTTCTTAAGAAACACTGGAACATTTTTACCTTTTTTTGGACTTACAAACAATCATCAAATGAAACAATCTGAACAAAATAAAACTGTTTTTTGGCTGAACTGTTCACACGTTGACTCGTCAGTGGATTTGGCCTCCTTTTGAAGGGTCACAAGCCCAAAAACATCTGGTTTAAGTGGTAACAGAGATTCAAAGCAGAATGGTGCCGAACAAAAGCTTCCTCGCTTCTTTGTTTTTTCCCAAATTAAACTGTTTTCTTACTGTTTTGTGTTTTTTTCCAAACAGTCAAGAGTCATTTTCCAGCAGCCAGGAGAGAGAAGCTTTCATTCATATTACCAGGTAAATGTTTGTGTTTGCATGTGAGGAGAGCATCTTTTAACTGTCATTTATTTAGTTAGTCAAGCATGCAAAAGACTGAACTGATCAGCAGGAACATGAATCCATGCACATCTTCTCTCTGATGGTCAGGTGAAAGACTCTGCTGCAGCATAAACACAATGCACAAGTAAAATTACATCACGTAAACTAGTTGTAGCTCTGTACTAAACCATGTGATGATGTAAAAACACAACAAGGGTGCATCCTGAAATGTTGTGAGTTAAAAATGTGTGTTTCTGCTCGTCCATTAGCTGCTCAGAGGAGCTCCAGATTCCCTGTTACGCTCCCTTCACGTCCAGAAGGACCCGACGGCCTACAACTACATCAAAGTGGGAGGCCAAATTAAGGTAATCAGCATAAAATTCGACTTGCATGCAAACCGACAAACAAGTAGAAGTAGATTAAACCCTTAAAAAAGTCTGAGAAAGTGTCGGTGTGATGTGAAGTTTGTTGCAGAGGAATAAAAACAACAGATGTGTGTTTTTCTCACCAGATGTTAACACTTTTTTTTTAAACACAGATCCCAAATTTGTAGATTAAAATATCACACGTGAAAAAGAAAGAAAATATATTCCAGCAGTCATCACCTCTGTGTTGCTGTGCAGAGTGTTTTTTTTTTTTTTTTAAGGCGTCTTTATTTAGAGCTCTGCTGTGCAAAGCCGACGCCTTCGCATGAGCTTAATGAGAAGGAACAAAACCAGTCGACAGCAACAAACAGCCTGATGTCATGGAACACAATGCAACCAGGCAGCTGAGGTGGCGCTTTGCACACTGTTCGCCTCAGCAGCTCCTCTTTTTTAATACAACACATCACATTACTGCACCAGCTTGTTGTATAATTAACTGTAAGAAAGCTGGAATAATTATAAGTGAAAGGAAGAAACTGTGGCTGCAGGAGCAAATCAAAAGATGCTAAAAAAAAAAGCTGATAAATTTAATGCAGTTATTGATCCTTAAAATCACTTCACAGGACTTTAACACCGACTCTGCTTCTCCTTTCTCTCTCCAGTCCAGCATCAACGACGGGGCAGATTTCAAAGCTGTAGCCGATGCCATGAAAGTAATCGGTTTCACGGGGGATGAAATTCAGACTGTTTACAAGATCCTGGCCACCATCCTACATCTGGTAACACTCGATAACACCGAGTCTCTGCTCTTTGCTGCTCACGCCAGCTGTGTCCCACTATGGTTGTTTCACTGTGTGTAAATGTAAGACGAACTGGTGCCAAACTGGCAAAAGAGACCAGAGTCTTTGCCAAAATAGCGAGTGTAAAGATTGTTTTGTTTGTTTACTGCGTCTGAAGAAAAAAGCAGCTCACAGTCAAAATGACAAAAGAATTACAGTAATAGTTTTTTTGATCTTTGCGAGGTTATTTCATGATAATTCCTCAGGAAGAACGCAGTGAAGAACTCTGTAATTTTGCGTTAATTGAAGGTGAAACAGAGACAAAGTTTTAACACAGTTACTTGAGTTTAATTGGTGCTATTAAGTTTAAGCAGATGTTTATTTTTTTTTTGAGGAATTTCCTTTGAAGAAGAGCTTTAAAAAACAGCCGAGATAACATTCATTCAGACGTGAAATTACACTGTTTTACACTGATACCACTTTTATGTTTGTGTGCTAAATATGAAGCTAGAGCTAACAGGCAGTTAGCTTAGCTTAAGCTTAGCGTAAAGACAGACAACAGGAGCAAACAGCTTGTTTGGTTCAGTCCAAAATTTAAAAAATGCTGCCTGCGCCTCCAATTTTCTCCTATTTTCCAAAAAGCTGTGATTTTACAGGGTTTTACATGTTGGAACTAGCAAATGTAAATTTAGTTTTTTCCCCCACTTCTTCCCTTTTTCCTATGCTAAGTAAGATAAGATAAGATATTCCTTTATTAGTCCCACAATGGGGAAATTTGCATTGTTGCAGCAGCAAGTGGACAGTAA
>JAPZDY010000014.1:619031-632087 GCA_029783645.1 Ctenochaetus hawaiiensis | reverse complement strand
AAGGAGGCTGATAACGGATATTTGGAGCTGATATTCATTTGCAGTAAAAGTGAAAATATTGGTGTCAAAATTTTGAATAATACAAATTCCAACACTTAACTCATTTAAATGTCTTTAAGCATATGTTTATTAAACAGCTTTTCAGATTTGCAACATGTTAACGTTTTTTTTTATCTTAGACAATAGACATCTTTGTTTTAAAATTCTAATAAAAAGTGCTCAGTAGCATGTCTTATAAAGTTAAGTGCAAACTTAAACAAATACATAGCTCCCTAAAGTTCTGCTGATTGGCTGTTACCCGTGCCATGGCTCTGCGTGTAACCAATCAGATGGTGCTGTGGGTGGGACAATGCTGAGACAGAGTAGTGACTGCAGACAGAGAGGCGCAGCTGCATCAGAGTATCACGGATATTTCGTATTGGCATTATTTAAAAAAACGTATTGTTCAGCCCAAAAAATGCAGAAAAAAATGCCCGTGGTGATTTGAAGAAAGTGTAACTAAGTGTGTGCATTGATGTTTACTTTATTTGCTATTTTAATTCAGTTATTTAAATGGTCATGTATAATAATGTTGATTTTTTTATGAACAAAGTAAGTTTTTATTAATGAAATTAGCCTCTGAATATCTTTTCGTAGCCATATTGGTACAAAATTGCTGCACAGTGAACACAAAAAGGGTCTATTTTCAGTCCAGCACAAATATTCACCATATTGGTCGCTCATATCGGTAATCTATACGATTTTTTCTGCTTTAAAAATGGTATCCGTATCAAGTAAAGAAATCCCGTATTGATCGGGCCCTATTACAAAGATCAATCATAAACACATGCATCAGTAATGTGCATGTATCAGGTGCAAACGTTAAGTTTCATGTGTAAATATTCAAAGTTTCATCACTTGATCATCATCTTCACCTGAGTTACACATGTTTTTGTCCGTTTGTTGTTTGTTAAGTTGTTATCTCTGAGGTTTTTGATCAAACCTGTGATATAATTGTGCAAAGATCACGTGTTCCTGTGTAGAATTATAATGTGTTTGCATCTCTAACATTAATTTTTTGTCCTGTTTCTTTTGCTGCAGCTTTGAACAGTTCTGCATCAACTACTGCAACGAGAAGCTGCAGCAGCTTTTCATCCAGCTGGTGTTGAAGCAGGAACAGGAAGAGTATCAGCGAGAAGGAATCCCCTGGAAACATGTACGGAGGATACTTTTTGTCCTGCTGTGTTTAATTGACATGATTTACGATTCTGGAAATCTGTTTTAATTCATAAAGCCTTTTTTAAGCCAAATTATTTACTGGATTTTGGATGTTTTTCACACAGAACAGAGTTAAATAGCTTTGTGTTTCTTTTTGTGTGTCTGTTTTTGTTGTCAGATCGATTACTTCAATAACCAGATCATTGTGGATCTGGTGGAGCAGCAGCATAAAGGCATCTTCTCTGTGCTGGACGAAGCCTGCATGAACGTCGGCAAAGTCACAGATGAGGTTTTCCTTCAGGGACTCAATGGCAAACTGGCCAAACACGCCCACTACACCAGCCGCAAGGTGGGAAACACTCAGTACACGTCAGATATATTATTATTTTTGTTTTTTTCTCTTGTAGAGTTCATGACTTTAGCTGTTTTCACTTCTTAAGCTGAAGTCCTAAATTCAAATGCTGCCTGGTTTTCTCATCTGAAGAAAAATAAAATATGTTTATACTTTGGACTGTTAGGACAAATCAAACAATATATGAATCAGTTGCATATTAATTCATAATAATAATGGTATTTTCTTGCAGCCTGATGCTGAATATTTCATCTTTTTGCAGTCAAAGTCCTTTTTTCATTTTACTTTGTGAGTCTTGACTTAATCACAAATGACTGGCATAAATTAAAAACATAATTAAACAAGCCAAGCATTAAAATGAACAATAAACCTTAATGAAAATATGAGCCGGTGCAGCAGGATGATGCTGTATTAACGTGGAAACACCAGAGGGCAGAATAAACCATGCAGCCGGTGACTGAACATGATCCTGTTAGTTTTAATAATCAGGACGGCGGCTTGCAGTTTAATTTGCTCTGATGGCCTAAACGCGCTGAAAGAAAAACATAAACCAATTTATTCTGCTAACGTCTTCGGTTTGTGATCAGGATCAAATGAAGGTGAAAACCACTTATCACTGATCCGGGGTCAGTGTTTATCGTCCCTCTGCAGATGTTAAACATGTGTCAGGGTGTTTGGGAACAAGACTTCAAACCACAGCAGCTTTTCTTTAAGTTACTGCAGTTTCCTTTGTGGACACAAGGGGGCATCAGCTGCCAGAGAGAGCGAGCGGGAGTCTGACTCGACACTTTCGAAAGTGATGTCACTGCCAGCCAATGGGAGCGCGTGGAGCTGGTGCTTTTCTGTGTCAGGACGGGTGATGGAGGGAGAAGGAGGCAGAGGGAGGTGAAGAGGATGTGTTTACACATTTATGAGGAGGAGAAGCAGGGAGGAGAGAGGAGGTGATGCAGAGGAAATGAACGAGGAGAAGTCATCTGTAAACATCTGCATGCTGAACATTTCATGGGCAGCAGAGCTCAAAATGCTCAAAGCAACAGGCTGCGAAGTGAAGTAGAGCTTCTGCAGATGCAACTGAATGATCCGCTGCAGACTCTGTTCCTCCTTCAGGTGAATAAATCCCACAATGACGAGGGAGCTGTGAGTAAAGAGAGGTCGAATCAAGACACGGCGCTGCAGGCTGTATTGATTCATGAAGCCTCCCTTTACTGCCATCATCTCGCAGTCGATATCCTCCCTGCTGTCGCCCTTCTGCCGCCCCGACCTGCTCCTCTGGCAGCATCCTTTATAAAAACACACCATGTGAAATGAAGGGGTGAAACTTACAGTGATCCAGCTGTTACTTCCTGGAAACCAACATTGCAATGAATCAATATTAGCTAGATATCTTCTTCTTTTTTTTTATTTTGGGTCTGTACTGTCTGGAGGCCTGTTACCAGGCAACATTAACATAAAGGACTTTTTGTGAGGATTTGGTTCGAACGGCTGGTGGTTTCTGCAGCTTTCCAGGCAATTTTTAGGGAAAAAAAGAGTCTTTTTTATTTTTTAAATGAATAATTAGCAAGGAATTAAATTTGTCCGGAGTGCATTAGAAACAAGATTTTCATATTACTTCCAATGCTGATTTTATATTAATAAATTAGAGCAAAACATTAGCATTTAAATTTAACATTAGTAAAAATATGTTTAACTGTATTTATTCATCCATTATGTTTTCACACAGCGGCCTCTGAAGGAGTTACAGTACATTTTTAAAAACATTTTAATACTTTACAAACCTTTGATCTGCGGCATATTAAAGTCAGTTGGGCAGGTTGAAGTAAAGTGTTGCTCCTCTTCATGTTATTGCTAAATGATACTGGAATGAAATAAAATGAATGAAAATACTTGAATTAAATGATACTAACACATGAAATACAAGTTGCATACAAGACAGTAAAATCAAGTTTTCTTACATACTCGAAGGAATTAATTCGTCATTACATTGAATCTGATATCCGTTAGTAATGAAAAGGTTTGATTTAGTTTTCATTCATTAATATTGATTCTGTTTCCTTCCTTTTACTTTATTGGATTAATAAAACAAACACCAGCATCACAGGTGGAATAATGATTTCACATAAGCAACAAAATGCATCACAACGGTTGAATGAAACTTTGATTAAACCAAAACAAGATTGAGCTTCGTTTATTTTTATGGTGATTAATTATTGTCAACATGCATAAAGAGTCTTTATTCACATTAATTAATATTAGAGTAATCAACTTGTCTCATACTGACATTAATTGAAAAGGTAGAACAGCCAGGCAGCCATGTTTATTCAAACTCTTTGTTTTAGCACCACCTAGTGGTCACAGTCATATTTGCAGTCCTATTATATTCTAGTATGAGTGTTTAATGCACCTTTTATTGGCTGAAAGTGGGGAACATTTCTTGCTCTTTGTGTCAAATTGTGTGCAGAAACATGTTTGCTTTGTTGCACAACATTAAAATACGAGAATCTAATTTAAATTGTTTAATTCAGGAGCTGATTTGTTTCTGTTTTTAGTCGCATTACTCGTACTCAGCATCACAGTCTTTATTTTAAATACTTTCCAGTAAACTTCAGAGGGTTTTTTTTTAACTATAAGTGTGGAGAAGAACCTTGAAATTTCTGAATTACTCTCAGCCAAAGAATAAAAGAAAGAAATATTCCCTCTGTACGTCGGTGTGACCTGAAATAGACATCTTAACCCACTCGAGATGCAAATGAGCTCTTGAGAAAGTTCTGTAAAATTTCCAGGCTGTGAGGGTACAAAGTGTGCAGGAGCTGTGCAGACTTTAAACACCCACCGCTGCTCTCGGGCCTCAGAGCTCACATCTTTTCCAGCCTGTCTGCCAGGATAAACGTGTGAAGGTGCAGAAGAAAGATGAAGTGTGAAGGAAAGAGGAGAGAAGAAGAAGGAAGAGAGAGAGAGAGAGAGGCTGGGAATCGAATGTGAGAGGAAGTGAGATTTGCACTTCAAGGCAGAAAGAGAGAATGAAAACCAGAGGATGGAAATACAGTCAGTAATGACCAATGGAGCTTCTTAATTAGTGGGATTTATTTTAGATGTGTTAAGAATTGATCAAATGACTCGTGTGATTTGAAAAAAGTGACTTGTAGCGACAAAACCTCATTGAATTGTTAGCTAAATCTGACACTGAATTAAGTCTTTTAGCTCGTTATTTTAGTTTTCTGGTCCACAAACTTTTTTAATTTCAAGCAATAAAAGGGGAGATTAAGTTAGAAACTGCAGCAAAAATTTTGCATCAAAATTAACATTTTTCTCTGGAGCTGGAAGAGACAAAATATGCTGTTAGGAGAGTTAAAGTCAGACCTTTAATTCGTAAAGTGGACAGAAAGACGACTCTAAATCAAAGCTAATGTTGCTCTGATGCGTCTGTAAGCAAATTTTCTATTTTATTCACCTACATTTTACTTAATAAATGTCAGAGTTGTTGTATTTAATGCTTGTTTAGTTGCCAATAAGTCAATTAATGCAGCTTCAATAAACAGTCAGAGTTTTTAATGCAGCATTTTCTCAGTTTTTGTCACAAATACGACGACATGGACGTCTACAGACAGCAGTCATTAAAAAACACAAACATTTTGTGAAGGTTATGTGTTTGCACCACATTATCAACAACATGAGATTAAAGAGACTTTTACTGTGTGTAGATACTGAAAATTCTACACTTTGGCACCCCTAGTGGTCGTATCAAATATCTCACTGAAGGAGACAGACGTCCAATGTACACATATTGTGCAAATGTCTCATTTAAAGATAAAATAATTGTTATTTTGCACTGAGAACAATTTAAAAAAAGTTTTTATCACATAAAATTATTAATCATCGTGGCTTCAAGTCTGCATCATCTAGATGGAAGTAGAATATCTGATAACTGTTTGACATTTTAGAGGGAAAATGCAGATGTACTCCTATAAAATCATTTGGTTTTAACTTGAAATAACTTGTGTTATGCAGCAAAGCTGATGTAGTTGGATGACAAACGGTCGAGAAGATGAACAACTTCACCCAAAACTTTGAAAACAACAAAAGACTGAAAATTTGACCAATAATCGAGATTTCTTTCTGGTTTGAAGGTCGACGATGACTCCTCAGTCTCAGTTGCATCATTACCAGAAAATATAAACCAAATATACGTAATAAATATCTCTTTTTTGTGGTTGTTCTTCCAAAGTGTTGTTGACTGCAGAGAAGAGACGAGAAAACGATGCAGGGGAAGAAAATGAGTCAGAGATCTATTCTAGGAGACGTTCCTGTAACACGATCTGTGCTGTGTGTCTGCACTTATGTTCTCACCTCCTTCCAGCTCAGTGATGCTCGACTCTGCCGTCTGCAGCACACACACACACACACACACACACACGTCTATTCATTCATTCACGAGATGCTGCATGTGCTCACAATCACGCTTAACGACACACGACTGTGAAAAAAGACCAGATAACTATCAGAGATGACGAGGAGACAGAGTTCAGACCCTGAACGTCTTCTGAAGCTTCTCGTTGCATCCTGTTGCTTTGCAGCTCAGTGATGAGAGATTCTTTTTATGATTGGCCCTTTTTTTTTTCAGCCTCGTCGTAAATGAATCAGTTACTTTTGATGCATCGCGGCCGCGGGCTTGTTTACAGAGACGTCTCACCTAAAGGGGGGAATCGCTCGGATCAGACGTGTTTATCACACTGAACTTCAACTCGTTTCATAAATGTTTAACTCTTGTTGATCCGCTGCCAGCAAACTGCGCGCTTGTTTACTTGAGTCATACATCTTTTAATGCTATTTTTGGGTCATTGCACCACAACCAAAGTGGCTGGTGATGGTTTTTTATTTCACTTCATGTCTTTTTGCCCTGATTTTGAGCTGCACTGTGACTCGACAGTGTGTGCAGGTTTCACAGCTGCACAGGAAACCAGATGCTTAAGGTTGAATACAGCAAAAAAATAGACTGAATGTTAAATTCGTTGCTCAGTCTCTCGAGCGTGGAAGTCTTTAAGTATCCTCAGTGAAAGTTCAACACAAAGTCCTGATATGAAGTGAATTTAATGTGAAAAGAGTAAAATAAATAACAGTAACGTCACATCAGCCTCATACAAACGTCTTTCCAAGGCTTCATTTCCGGCTTGGTCTGTGTTTGAAATTATAAACAAAGACAGTTTATAAGAAGAAAGAAGTTTTCTGTGTAAACAAAAGATGCTTGTCTGTGTTTCTTTGCTCACAAATTTACAAAAACTGTGAATCTTAGTGATGATGAACATGAGAACTTCTGTTTATTTAAAATTTATCCCACAATCATCATCCTGCAGTCGTATATTTGCACAGGTACACCTTGGCTGAAAATAGTCCTCTATTGATCTTTTATTCTATAATTCAATTATGTTAATTGAAAAACTAAAAAACAGCTGTTTAAGAAACCGATGAGCCTTTTTTAAAGGTTTATATCACATTTGGACGTCCCAGATGTGCTTAGAAGTTCAATTTTCTGCCTCTTTTTCATCAACTTTCTCATCACGTGGCCTGAACAGGTGCAGCACACTTATAGCATGTAAAGTGTGTGTGTGTGTGTGTGTGTGTGTGGGTGTGTGTGTTTCTCCGCCCACTGCTTCATGTAATAATGCATGACAGGGGCCTGCGCTCAGCGGTGCAGCTTTCCACGGCCATGTGTTAGCGATGCTAATCACAGAGATGCTCTGTTCATCAACTCCAGGGAGGCACGAGGTCATCAGCACACACACACACACACACACGCACACACGCACACACACACACACACACGGAGGAGTCTAACTGATGTCTATGAAAGCATGAAGCAGTGGGTTTATTAGCCAGAACTTCAGGACTGAGACAGTTTGATGGGTTTTACATGAGTTATTCTCATATATCCGTCTGTGTGCAGCGAGGATGGAGCCTCATGCTGGAGGCTTTAATACCCTGACAGCTGCCAGTCAGCGCGCCGGGCATGAAATGCAAAACCCATGTCCTCATCTGCTGCCTGGATTAGCTCCCGTGTTTCCCACTGTGAGTTCTTGACAGGTTTGGAGACAGTCAGACGCTTTTGGGAGGTCTGGCTCGAGCCCTCATGAATGGCTCTTTAAAGCAGAGCAGGAGGACACAAACAGCAAACAGGACAGTTGGATTAATGATCGCAGGAGGTGCTGAAGGGAGAAGAGAGGATGGGAGTTTGTGATGGTCGGTTTGAGGAGGTCAGAAGAGTCAAAAAACGCATGAAATGATAAAAAATTGAGAAAATCTGATCTACAAGAGAGAAAAAACAAGTTTAATTCTGTTTGTAAAGAGCAGGGTTCCCTTGAACCCCTTGAAAGTTTGTGAATTTGGCAGAAAAAACAAGGCCTTGAAAGTGTTTAATAACATAAAGCCACATATTGTCTCAGTGTTTACATTTTTCTGCACAAACTCAGTTTTTCCACTGATTTTTCTTTTAATTCTTCTCCTGTCTGTCGTCTCAACACGCTGCTGCAGTTTAAGCAGAATTTTCACCAAAAAAACAAATTTCGGGAATAAAAACAGTCGGTATCGTGTGCTGCAAAAAGCAGATCTCAGCTCATATCACAGTGATAAGAGCTAAATATAGAAGTGTCACATTGAAGCGTCTCATGTTTGCTTCCTGTCACATTCACACAGAGTTCTGTTATAGTTTTATAACGATGTTTCTCACCTCAGTTCACAGTTTCCTGCCTGTTTTTACATCTAACTCTCTAATTATTATGTTCTTATTTAGTTAAAACTACAATATACAGTAGAATTTACTGTAAAATCTGAGGAATAAAAGCCGTAACAGTTTGACTCAATCAATAACGGTGTTTGATCTTTACCTGCCGTCGATTATTTCCTTTTAATTGGTGTTTCGCCTGTTGATTTGTGCTCATGTTTCCACCTTCCCCTCTTCCTCCTCTCATTATTCTGACCTTGTTTCTGTTAGTTTGCACCCCCCCCCGTCTGCACACACACACACACACGCACACACACAAACACACACAAAAACACACACACTATCACACCCTCGTTGTTAACATTAGGCTAAATCCCAAACACAGAGGAGGCGCTAATGATAAAGCTGCCAAGATGTGTGTGTGTGTGTGTGTGTGTGTGTGTGTGTGTGTGTGTGTGTGTGTGTTGGAGTGTGACTGATTGTGATGGATGAGGGCAGTGTGGCTTCCAGCAGATACAGTCTGTCTGTCTGCCTGTCTGTCTGTCTGTTGCATCTGTTTGTCTCTGTTCTGTGTGTTTTGGTGCGTTTATGTGTGTTTTTTCTTGTTGTTTGTAACATTAAGCCTTTTAAAAATGTGTGTGTGTCCTCATTTCTAAATAAATCACTTGTTTATCTTTGGACACTGAAAGAATTTGATCCAAATTAAAAATCCAGAGTGTTAAAATCTTACTGGAGCTGCTAAATTATGCAGACAGTGGTGAAAACCGAGTGCTTTAAATAATCTTCTTCGGTGGTGTTTTCTGTCTTTTGTTAGCTGAGTGTGATGCAGTCAGCAATAAAAACTTCAGAGATTATTACTGGAAGCTCTTCGATGCCTCAGTGGCTTTCTGAAGTGTCGGGAAGGTAAATAGTTTTGTGATTTCACGGAGGAATTTCGCTGGGATGTGTGGGAGATTCACTTTGGGGTCGTTTGTGTTTTTTCTGACCTGAATCGAGGCTGACTGACTCACTCGGCTCTCTGATGTAAATCTGTCTGTTTCTGTCAGGTTTTATTGTGTTTACGGTGTTTCCTCTCATCAGGGACTGATCCTTCTCTCATTGTCTGAGTGTTTTTTTGTCGACAGAAAGTAATGAGACTCACTGTTTCTTCTTGTCAGACGGAAACATCATCTCTGTAGAGAGACAGTGTGGCTATAAAAGTTTTATTTGTTTTCTGTTTTTAGTTTTTCTCTCTCTTAAATCCTGCACAAATGGCCAAAAGTATGTGGACACCACACATTTCAGCCACATGTTATTGTGGAACATCACATTTTAAAACAGGTTTTTGACCTTGGATGCACAGATTTGGTCACATTCAGACACAAAAGCATCAATGAGGTCCAACGTTGATGACTTATGATAAGTTTTGGTTCAAATCTGATGTGCCAGTTCAACATTAAACTGGAAACAAAACATTTTTATAGAGATATAAACGTTATCTCAGTGTTGCACAAGTTGAAAACACAGGACTGTTAAAAATATAAATGCGTGCTGAAGCATTTTGAGGAAGTGTGCAGCTTAGCTTAGCATTAAGGCTAAAAACAAAGGAAAACAAGTAAGCTAGCTGCGTCTGAAGTGAAAAATATAACCTATCATCACTTTTAAAGCTGACAAAGGAGGCATGGTATCATTTTTATTTAATCATCTTGTGCAGAGACAAACTTAATTCCTCATAAACCACATATCATCTTTTTTACAAAACTTTTAGTGTGCATTAAACACGCAAAATAAATTGTGGGTAAACAAGATGATAATTAATGTAAGTAGTCTTGTTTTAAACATTTGAGCTGAGAAACTTAAGATATTTGACATAATATTCAGTTTTTATGTCAAAAATCTTCAAAAAATCCTTCAAAATTTTGATTAAATGGACTATGAGGTCTTTAAGACGCATCCGGAGTCCACATGTTCATGTCTGTATCAGTCTGTGCTTCTCTGTTTCCTCTCTGTAATCTCTAATCTGGCTGCTTCCTGTCCTCCTGGCCTTCTGCTCTGATATGCTCATCACTTTTCTCTCCTCTGTTTGTTGTGAGAACGAGGGAAACCTCTGCACTTCCCTCCGTCTCCTCTATTTTTAGTGACAGGAAATCGAATCATCACAAGATGCTTCATAGTTGTGACAGACCTTTTTTCAAATTTCCATTCATGCCTCCTGCTGCTCTCCTGCAAAGTGGCCTACATACACACACACACACACAGAATTTAGTATCACACACACACACTTTCATACACACACAATTTCCTTTTTAAACCTGTCTCTTCCTATCTCGATATCCTTCTCTCCTCCTCTTCTTCAGTCTTTGTCTCATGTTTTTTTGCCCTCGTTGTTTATTAATGTTGTGCACATTTTTTTGCACAAGCTCGAATGGCTTTTTTATGTCGACTTTGTTTTGAAGTTTATCAATAAATGTTATTGTCAAAAATAACGTCAGTGCACTGAAAAAGTAAACTTCAATGATTTTAAACTACCCAAGTATCTTTTTCTGCATTTGTTGAGTGAAAATAATCAGTTTTCATGCTGAACAAAACAACTAAATCTGTAATGGGCCGATATTGTTTCCACAATATTTCTGTTTCTTTCTGTCTTGCTGTCGTTTTGCTCCCTTTCTCTGTGAGACTCCATCCATCCTGACATTGTTGTTTTTTCAAAATCGGTTCATCTGCTGTTGCAGCATCTCACTTTCAGTGTGTTTTAACCTGAACACAATAAAAACAAATCAGACATTTTGTTTGAGACTCAAATGAGCATAAAATAGCAAGATTTACTCAAACTGTCCTGATGTGAGAAAGCTGCACATCTGCAAACTTTTCCATGATTTTTAATTCAGATTTCTTTCAGTATTTATTAAAAGAAGCTTCTCTGAACTTGGATAGCTGTTGTGTTTGTCACATCTGATGAGAATTTGCCATTTTAAATCACTTCAGTCTCAGTTTCACTGAATTAAATCATCAAATCATCAATGAGTTCCTCTTAAGAACCTGCAGGAACCAAAAGAACTTCAAGTTTCACTGTGTTTTTAATGGTTTTTAGGTTGTTTTTGAGTTTTTTATCTTTAATAGTGATGCTTTTTTGTAGGTAATTGTTGATGTAAAATGAGGTTAAATCATGAGTAAATAAAAAACTAGCATATCGACATGATTTCCCAGATAAACGTTGAACATCTTCTCTCAAACTTGAAGGTTCATTCTGCTCTCTGTCCGTCTCTCTGCAGCTCTCGCCGACTGACAAGAGTCTGGAGTTCGACAGAGACTTTCGCATTCGGCACTATGCAGGAGACGTGGTGTAAGTGTCCTAAAGTTTTATTTATTCAGGAGAAGCTTTTACCACTGATTCATGTTCTTCTCTCACATTTGTACATTTTTACATATTCATGCCTCAGAGCTGAAACCACAGTTTGTATTTTTGGCTGCTTCCAGAGTCGATGAGGGTTTTTTAAAGGTTTGAGTTTTAAACTGAAACTTAATGGCTGTTTTTTTTACCACTTAGACACACTTTGTTTCTGCTCTTTTAACAGAAAATGCAGGTTATCTATTTAACATAATGTTTAATTTATTGCATTGTCTAATTTAAGCATGTATATGTTAAATAAGACCCAGTGCACAAATGAAGTTTACTGCATTATTTGCCCCTAATTTACATTCAAAAAGACATTTAAAGACTCAAAAACACACATTTGCACACAAGCAAGCTGGTGCACACACTCAAACATTTAAAATGCATCTTTTTATTGAATGACGCACCCTAATGTGGCAGCATCACTCCCGAGTCCCCGGAGCACATGGACATCATTTAAATGAATAAATGGCAGAAGCTAAGCTCCCCGTGAGCCCATTTATGAGGGCTGAGTGTCTGCAGCCCAGGGGAGGATTCAAGCAGGGAGAGGCAGGGTCGGACTCGATTGATCCCTGAGCCACTTAGACCCGTTTTCACCATCTCACAGCAGGGAGCAGAACAGCTCGGTTGTTTATGGCTGGAGGTTAGCGGGCAGGCTAACGGATGTTTCTGGTGTGCAGCCTGTTTGGATCCCACGGTGAAGGAGATCCAGGTGTTTTTGTGTCTGGAAGCTGCATGTTTTTGGCTTCATGCACCTCTGAAACAACCAGGTTCACGCCTCTGACGATGTGTTCAGTTCTCCTCAGTGCATCTATAGGACATTAACATACACAGCTGTATTAATATTTGATACTTTCAGGTTATTACACTCAGGAGTTAAGTAGCTTTTCTAAGAAACAACTGAACTTAGGAACAACAGGAAGGTCTAAGGGGATCTAGAGGATAACTCAAGGATGGCAGGTAGAAGGAGTGAGGGAAATAAGCAGCAGCTGGCTAACTTTGCAGAGAACCAGGACAAAAACAAAAACAGACATAAAACCAGTCAGTCATGTGACATTTTCCATGAACATGACGATGAGTGTCGGTCATTGGCTGTATAAAACACTGGACAAACCCTCCGAGACGTCACCCATTGGTTTCTGCATGAGCGAAAGTGAAGCCTCAGAAATCTCATCCTGGGCGCCGCCGTTAGCCTGCGCGTGACTCCGCCCAGAGCCCGCCTAAACGACAAAAAACCAAATATGAGAAAAGAGGCGGGGCTTGAAGGACGGACAGCGCACCCACTCAGCTAACAGCCCCCGGCTATACGTCAACAGGCTGTTAATCAGCAGCCGAATAGCTGAAGTTTAAGCTTAAATATAAAATAAACAAATGAGTTAGAAAAAACTTCACCCCCCTCAGAGTTTTCATGAGATGGTAGAG
>JAPZDY010000014.1:606992-618931 GCA_029783645.1 Ctenochaetus hawaiiensis | reverse complement strand
GCGGTCAGTCGAGGAACTGCAAGTTTTTGTACTTCCTGGTTGGCTTCAATGCGGAAGTGGGGAGTTTGCCCCTTGGTATGGGTCCTCCTGTGGCCTCCACATTCACCTGATTTCAATCCAAAGAACATGAAGCAACAAACCTGCGGCAAACTGCATGATGCTGTCAAAAAAAGATGCTCAAGAATCTTTAAGCGTTCAGCTCCTTTTTTTAATCCGATGCTGCAAAGAATTCAGCTGCTCTCAGGGTCAAACACACTATTAGAGACGAGTCCCTGATAATAACAGTGTGAAAAGTTCGTCCTAAGATGATTCAGAGTGAGATGAAGGTCAGTGTGATCATGTAGTTACGACAGCACTGCATGAAGACAGTGTGTGCGGACTTAAAGTGTGTGTAGGTGTGTGTGTGTGTGTGCACAGATCGTTTACCTGCCTCTTTTTTTTTCCTCACAGGTACTCAGTGGTGGGTTTCATAGACAAGAACAAAGACACTCTGTTCCAGGACTTCAAGAGACTGCTGTACAACAGGTGACACACACACACACACAGGAACACACAGTAACACACACCGCTTCACTATGATTACATGACACCCGTCTATAAAAAAAAAACAGCAGAGGTTTGAAAACTAATCTCCTCTTGTCCTCCTCCGATCCTCTGCTGTTTCTCCTCTGATGAATTTAAATGTGAGGTCTGTTAATTCCTGAACTGTCTAATGTGCGTTTTATGAAACTCTGCATGCAGGTCAAAGGCAGCGTGTTTTAAAAGCAGCCAAAAAAAATGTTTTAACACTGACGCTTGTGACATAACAGAGCGCTGTTTGCTCCGGGGTTGTTTTTAGAGTTCACATTAAAATACTAATTTTGCGAAGTAGGAGGCATTTTAATGTGTCTGCTGCTCTTCGTGATGTTTGGACTTTAAAACAACACAATGAAAAGTAACAAACTGGCACAGAAACACAGAAATGTGGTCTGATTTTCAGTGTTTTTCCACAGAAATCATGTAAATGTTTGTTTGCTTCTTGTCTGTTGTGTCGTCTGATTTTTAATATTTCTTGTTTTGAGGTCTGTTTTTGAAAAGAGATCTTCACCTCAGTGAGACTGCTGATTAAATAAAGATTCAATAAATAAATCAATAAAATTTTTGTCTGTATTCACACCCCTGTGTTTTTAATGTTTTTGTTTTCTCGGTGCAGTTCCAACCCTGTCCTGAAGGGGATGTGGCCTGAGGGCAAACTGAGCATCACTGAGGTCACCAAACGACCCCTGACGGCCGCAACGCTCTTCAAAAACTCCATGATCTCGTTGGTGGAGAACTTGGCCTGCAAGGTGACGAGTCGGGACTGATGGGGGTTAAATTCAGATTAAATATGAGCTCAGAGTTTGTTAGCTCACTGTCGCCCCCTGCTGCCCTCTGCAGGAACCCTACTACGTCCGCTGCGTCAAACCCAACGATGTCAAGTCTCCTCTGCTGTTCGAGCAGGAGCGCTGTCGCCACCAGGTGGAGTACCTTGGGCTGCTGGAGAACGTCAGAGTGCGGCGTGCCGGCTTCGCCTACAGACAGACGTACCCTCGCTTCCTGCAGAGGTACGAACCTCACGAAGATCTTTTAAAGCACCTCGACCGTGTGATCAACCCTGTTTTAATCAGTCACAGCTTGTTTCTCTTCACGTTTTTTACTGCACGTTTCAGTCTGCAGCTTCCAGTCAATTTCTTTTATAATTTAACTGTTTTCTTTATTTACTGTTTTATCTGTAAAATGCAAATGACCTTATTGATTTATTGTAGCAAATCATAAAGACCCATAGTGTTGATTCCTACATGACAAAAGCCAAAGAAAGTCAGCTGACCTTCATATGACGGAGACAAGCAGCAAATCCTCACATTTAAAAAAGTTCAAATCAAAGAATATTTGACTTTTTTTCCAATAAAATCATGAACAGATTGATCATTTAAACTTAAAATACATGAAAAAGTTTCAATAAAAACATGTCAAACCTAAATTAGTTACATGTGTGACACCAGAATAAAAACATACAGATCTGAATGTTAATCATGAAAAAAATAACCTCAATGCAAAGTTCAGTTCTGGTCACAACCAAGTGAATAAATGTAAACATTCAAGTCTGATTAAAGACTGAAAAGGCTTTCTATCCATCAAAAATTAAAAAAAATATGCATAAAAATATTGTATGAGAGTAAAAATTTCAGATTAAATTAAAGGTGTTTTGCTGCTGCTGCTGGTTCGTCCGGCAGTAAATCAGTTTAGTTCTGCAGATTTTCAGCCTCTGAGCAAAAAAATTACCTAAATTACAGACATATATCAAAATTTGAAGTGTTGTCAAATCATATTAGGTTTTTGATTTGAAGGTTAAATGTTTTGCTCAGGGGGATCGGCTTTGTAAAGTAATTGATTAACAACATCTCCCTTCGGCTCACACACACTTTATTGAAGTGTTCAGGACAAACATGAAGCCCTGCAGAAAAACACACACCGGGGATCCATGAAGGATGTTACATGACGGCTGAATTAAAGTTGTGTAACCAATCAAATCAAGCATCTGATTGGTCAGCTCCTTTTCCCTGTGAGGGTAATAATTTTCTCCTCTGACCTTAATTAAAAGCAGGCTGAGTTATAAAAACCTGAGAGACACTGTGGTCAAACATGTTTTAATGTTGTGAAGCAGCAAACAATTACCAGTCGCTGACCTGCTGTAATAACTCATGTTTTATTCATAAAGTGTGTTTGCATCCCAGTTTAGTGCTAATTTGCTTGCAAGTTGAAAACCAATAATGGATTAATGAGATGGAAACCAGTGTGAATATTCAAGAGGCACAAAAATCAGATGATCAGCTGTTAGTTTAAGTCTCAAACTGAGGTTTTTTGTTTGCTTTCTGGGATTCAAAGATGAGTTTTTATTAAGAAAAGAACTCGTTCATCAGAAGTTAAACTTTGGGATTTCTGCTGAGCTCTGACTGCATAAAACACTGCGATGGACCGGAGTGTGTTCAGTGTTTCTTGTTGTTTGCATGAACCTTCTGAAATACTTTTATTTATGTGATTATTAATGTACAAAAGGAAAAGAGTCACCTGTAGGTTTAAGGTAAATAAAAAACTTGATCTCTTGCAGTCTGACTGACATCGTGACTCCTAGTTTAAGCACTAAAATAAACTAAGATAGGCTGAAAGTTAACAGCTTAAAAAGGAAGCTCA
Organism: Ctenochaetus hawaiiensis; assembly: GCA_029783645.1. Classification (NCBI taxonomy): domain Eukaryota; kingdom Metazoa; phylum Chordata; class Actinopteri; order Acanthuriformes; family Acanthuridae; genus Ctenochaetus; species Ctenochaetus hawaiiensis. Next base: position 615,721 of record JAPZDY010000014.1, on the reverse strand, counting down.
TTAGTTTTAATTCAGAGAGAAAAGGAGATGAGAAGAACAAAGAGGCTTTAAATTAAAATGTGAAGTTTGATCTCACTCTTCTGTGTAAAGTTAGCAGCTTTTAAACATGCTGGATGACTTAAAACAGAAGAAGTAAAAGAGAAAAACCTTGTTGCTTTGCAGGTTTGAGCAGATGAGTGAATTCGGTTGTTTTTAGTCCATTTCCACAGATGTTGCCCATAAAAACAGTAAATGCATTTGCACATGAAAACATGCACAGACAGAATTATTTGAGAATTATAAGAGAAAGGGTCAGAGCTGGACTTTATGGACTATGAATAGTTGGTCGCGGGTCTTTGGGGTCTCTTACGTCACCTGATGTTTCCCTCATGGACGACAAACCCGGAGAGCTTCACACACGTTCAGCATGCAGGCTTCGTTGTGTAAGAGATGAGATCTTTTAAGTTGTTTTTAATGATGCTTCTGGTCACAAACATGAGGTTTTTCTGTCTTAATGGCCCATATATTATCACACACTCACACAAACACACACACACTTGTTGCATATCCTTATTCCCCAGCTGTCACATTTGCCCACTGCCCTCATATAAACCGTCATGGTGGACGGAAGATTAATGAGTGTTTTGCATAACATGTTAACAAGTCCGAGGCATTCTCACTGATGCACTCGTTACATCACAGTTTTGTAGAAGGTCGACTGTGAAGTGACACCAGGATTCAGTCTGTTAACTGAGGATCTGGGAAGTTTCCCTGCTGTCCTGGAAAAACCTCAAAATCTTGATTATTTCTAGTTTTTACTTGGACTGTTGCATGAACAGGTTTTTCTTTGGTTTGAAGGTTTCTAAGAGTAGAGAGACTCTTAAAACATGTTAAATAATTATTAAGCTTTTAGGTTTTTCAATAACAATTCAAATGTGATGGTAAAAGCTTTAAAGGTCTGGAGGGTTTGGTTAAAAATCCTTGAAAGTTCTTTAAAAAGTGCTTGAATTGTCCTTTTAATCAGCTGTGTGAAACCTTGAAAAATGATTCTGTTTGAATAGCAGTGAAGACAGTCTGACAGTTCTGTTTTTAAAGCCGTACATCTTCCTTCTGTAGAGGATTTTTAGTCATAAAACAACCCACACAGACTAATACAGGATTCTGGTGCCCATCCTTCAAACCATTAATAAAGTTTGATTTTAATTCATTTTGTTTAATTCATCAGTTTATGACTGAATTTAGTCTCAACATCAAGGCTCCTTGTGAGAAGTGCTCACATGTCTTATGGTAGAAAGTTGAGAAAAACAGGATTAGCCTTTAAAATCTTCTTTAAAGGTCTCTTATTTCAGTCGAATTAAAGCACTTAAAAGACTCTTATGAGCGTAATTTGACCTGTTTGGCTGCAGGTGCAACATAAAGTGATTAATCCCCTTTTTATGGACTAAATGATGTAAATTTCATGGCGCCACAGCAGGAGGTCCCTTGTTTGCTAAGTAAACAAGAAGATATAAGTGGCTCTGTTCAGTATTTTAGGTCCCAAACATGATAAATTCTGATCAATTCAAGTCATTTTTAACAAGCAAACAGGAGAAACAAAGACTAGATTATCAAATAAAAACAAATAATCTTAGAAATGTGAATGTTTAACTTCACTTTCTGCCTTATTGACAATGTTTGTGTTCATTTTGTATTGATTGAATTAACTGAATGTAAAAATAGGCAGCTAGCTAGTTAGCAGCTCTGTGAGGCTGTTAGCAAGAGATGCTAGGGCTAAATGCTAAGATTAGCATGCTAACATGCTGGTGTTTAAAAGGTGTATTGATGATCATGTTTGCCATCTTGGTTTAGCATTTTCAAAAGCTGATGTTTGCCAAGTGAACTGAGACGGTAAATAAATGTGGTATTAGCTTAAAAAACAAAGTAGTTTCACAACATTTAATAGAATAACAAGTGTTTTGTGTGCAGGAAGTTTCTCTGTTTACATACAGATATCCAGATGCTTCTTTCCTGGTTCGAGCTCTCCGTCTCTCCTGCAGATACAAGATGATCTCTGAGTTCACGTGGCCGAATCACGACCTGAAGTCAGACAAGGACGCAGTGAAGAAGCTCCTGCATGGATGCAAATTCGACCACGACGTGGCTTACGGCAAAACCAAGGTCTTCATCCGCACGCCGCGAACCCTCTTCAGCCTGGAGGAGCAGCGAGCCGAGATGGTCCAGAGAATCGTCCTCTTCCTGCAGAAGGTGAGAGTCCGAACGCCTCAGATTACTGATGCATTAATGCTCCCAACCTGCTGAAGGTTACTGAGACTCTCCCTTTAGCCACTGATTCATAATGTTTTTAAATCATTTCTTTTTGCTCTCTAATTTTAAACCAAACAAATATCTTTTTTAAGTTTTTGTTGGGAATGAAAGACTCTCAGTTTGTCATTGTGAGTTATTTGATGACGGCCTTCAGACATCGAGGATGTTCTGGTTTCAAGGCCCGAGTCGTGCTCTCGTTGAAATTCACCAGCCTTCGTCCTGCATACGAAAAACCTTGGAGACCAGAAAACTGTAGTCAGGTTTTACACAAGCATGGAGGTATTTTTGGAGCTAATTTAATCTTGTATTATCAACGTTAGTCTCTCGTATCTCTCGAGGTGAATTTCTCTGCCTGTTCGTCTCTTTTTTTCGTCTGAGTTTTCACCCACACGACTGCTGTAGAGTCGTTAGATGGATGAGTGGATCTCAGATTGATAATTAAAAATTTTCATAGAGAGTTTTCTCTTTGAACTTGATTTAAAAACATTAGCACAAAGCACGGTTGGTATTTTTAGTTTTCTGGGCAAAAATTAGGTGGCAACAGATGAAGCTGTAAAGTTAATTTGCATGAAAAGTTTCTGGTGTTGCAAAAAAACTCCTCAACTGTATTAGAAGGGTGTTTTTGTCAAGAAAAATCGTTTTGACTCGTGACTTTTTCCTTTTCTTTCTAAACAAATCTTCTGTTGATGTGCATGTGACTGCATTCTCCACCTTTTTATGTAAATCATTCTATTATTTTGACAGTTATGTCTGAGGAAACAGAACGTATTATTATCTTTTCGCTCTGTCTCCATCTGTGAAACGCGTTTTAAATGATCTGCTGCAGTCTGAATATTGATCACACGTCTCAGCTGTCGTCGGCTCGTCGTGTGTCAGCGGTTTGATGACGCCGTAATGCGAAAAAGCCGGTTTCTTGGTTGTGATTCGTTACGACGCTTGTGCTGACATGTGTCAGATCAGCGTGCGGAGCGAAGCTTTTTAGCTTTCATGGAGAAAATGGTCGGTAAACACGCTGCTGCTCTGTCTTGCTGTCAAATCGAGGATGCGGCGAGCGAATCGCCACGATGCTTCAAGACTCTCTGACTGACAAGCTTTAAAAAAAAGGCTCTGTTGGTGTGTGAGAGCACACACACAATCTGCACACATCTTCTGGGCACTTGAGTCTTTATTTCTTACACTTTGGATTCATGTGATTGACACTTGCACATTTTCACATCCTGTCATTAAATTAGAAACATGTGGGCAGATTCCTTCACATCGCGGTGATCTCGTGTTCACCTTTGAGAAGCTTTATCTCCGAGCTCTCAGACATCTAAAGATTGTCCATCCAAATTAGCCTCTGCACCGGATCGATTGGTTGACCTCTGTATTGATCCGTGTGACCCTCTGCGGCTCTTCCCACAGACACACAGACGATTGCTGATCTCTCTCGGGAAAATCCCGTCGTGTATTTCCGTGGATAAGCAGGTTTAGATAACGGTGCGAAACCCCCGGAGGAATCGCGGCTTTTCCACCCAAACAAACATCACGGTGCAGCAGAGATATTTAATCCTGCCCTCCAGTGTTAATTTTAACAGTAAATTCTGATTTAGTCTTAGTCTTTTGAATAACACACCATTTAGTTTTAGTCATATTTTAGTAATCTGAAATCTTTTAGTCTTAGTCTAGTTTTAGTCTTTATTTTAGACCAAATATGAGCAGATTTTGGTCAACTACATTTTTCTATGGAATTTCCGGTCATTGGACGTATCCATCAGTCTGTTATGGAATGGTATTAAGGATTAAATATACAATACAGACACATATTTAAAGGTTGTAATACAAAACATGTATTTTATTTTATTCTTAATCGTGCAAAGTTCTGCAAACTCGTCTTTGTCTTCATGTGAGTGTGTAACTGTTGCTGCGTTTAACTGTTGGATTTCTTCCTAACTTGTCACACAAAAAGGGTAGTTTGATTGGATCTCTTCTCCGTTTGTCCCTCCATAACATTTTCGTCTTGTTTTTATTCGTTGACTAAAGTTTCGGTTATATTTCGTCACAGTCTTCGTCATTATATCTGACTTTTTATTTCGTTTGTATTTAGTTTTTGCCTGTGAAAAAGGTTCGTTGATGAATATTTTTCGTCTTAGTCTTCTTCAACCCTGCCCTCTGTCATTTTCAAGCCCACGCATGTATGCATGCAAGCAGCGTGGGCTTCCCACATGCATGCATGCTCGCTCATGCTGCACACACACACACACACACTCACCGATACACACAGAATCAAACGATGGTGTGACAGCAGCAGCGACTCCTGCATCTCGCATGCTGTTACTCAAACAAACATCCCAGTCTGAGTCCAGTCTGCTGCGCCAAGCAATCCCCTTATCAGCACCTGGCACACCACGCTGCCTTATGCCAGTTGGGACAGCAGTGCCAGGACTGTCAGCCTCCGACTGAGGCTCACACACACTCCTCGTCCCTCCGTTTGCCTCCTGGATTTGTATTAATACCACTTAGCTTCTCCTACAAAACAAACACATCTGTGAATCTGCACTCTTCCCAAAGTCTGGTTGAGCCTTGCAGAGCCACTTCCTGCTCAGACTGGGACAACATTTTGTTTTTTCTGTTGCTGCGTCTAGTTGCTTCGCTTAACGACACACTGATGACATGCAACACGGCTTTTGTTTCTAAAACTGGGTGGAGACAATGACAGAGTTTTTTAAAAAAAACTTTGCATTGCAGAACCAATCCTAAGTCTTTAAGGCGGTCCTTCACATTGAGGAAGTGTTGTGCTTCTAAACATTGCCACAAACACGAGGTCACCAAGGAAAACTTCCTATAAGGTCGTAGATGATTGTCACGTTTGTGGGGAAACATTTAAAAATAAACACAACCTTGTACCAGGCCATGATTCATCCGTCCACCTTGGCGTTGGAGGACATTATAGGACCAGTTAAACCAGGCGACGGAGGTTGGAGCTGTGGCATGCTGTTGCAACCTTTTGGACAAAGCAAGGCTGATATAGATCGAATTGGTGATTTAATGAAGGAAAAAAGCAAACACATCCGATAAAACTGAATCAAATAAGCTCGCGATGCTCTGTGCATCCATTTTCAGTGTTTTAAAAATCTTCCCTACAGAGGAGAAAAGGGGGAGTGCAACTACTTCCAGGAAAGCATATCGTTTTCAAAAACGTTAGCGGCGGCTGTCCTGCTACCTGCCTCACATCGTGATGTCACCTGACGTTCGGCAGGTGGAGATCCTGATTGTCTGGTATTGCGAGACGAGACTCTACAATCTCTTTTCAGCTCTTTAAATCACCATAGCCTCTCTTTCTTAGAGGAGGGGGAGTAGTTGGATGAAAGGATTGGGGCACGAGGTGGAGTGGGGGGGTGGCCCCTCTTATTTAATCCCGTCGGTCCCTCCATCCTTCACGTGCTCGTTCTCACCTCATCTTCTTGCCTCTTGCACTCAGGCCTGGGCGCATTAGCAGTGATTGCTCTCCATCCTCTTGTGTGCAATCCTGCAAAACCTCCTCCCTGCACAGAGCAATCTAATCATTACCACCTTAAAAAAAGAAAAAAACAGACACTGGAAGGAGAGGATTTAAAAACAAAAAAAAAGGGAAACAATCCAACATAAATACAGATGTTATAAATTAAACATGGCCGACTCCCACCTTCCCTCTGTGTTCACATGAATATTTCATAAATCCAAGCTCAGCCATCCACATCACATTAACTGTGGCTGCTTGTCAGAGATGACGAGAGGAGAGACCCCCACCACACGCACACACACACACACACACACACACACACACACGTGTATCCTGATCCGCCGCCTTAATTGCTTTCCAAAGCTTAACGTGGTTTCTGTGTAGCAGCAGGTTTATCAGACGTGCTAAGTGTTGCGTCTTTCACCACGTGGCCACCAGGGGGGTTTTTTATCCGAGCAGAGGCCAAACAACAGCATCTTAAAGGTGTCAAGAGCCTTATTTTTCCATCTCCTATTGTTTCCTGGTGGATAAATTCATGCCTTGAGGCAGTAAATCATGCAGAAATAAATAAAAGCTTGTTTTCTCAGAACCTGTGTGACATTAAAAAGCGAGTAAACTGTCGACAGCAGAAACCTCTCGTGAATAACAGGCTACTTAGTGCAAAGCTAGTGCTGCCTCCTCTCTGCTTAATTGTCCAGAACTGATCTGCCTCCTGCCAGACCTCAGCAGAAACCTGATCTCTAATCCTCTGATCCTCTCTGAACCTGCATGGTGCTTCAGCTGCCATCCAACGCCGTCACCTCCACAGAAAACTTCAGTGTTGTAGCACATCAGAGAAGGATGGTTAAACGTTTTTCTTGTAACAATCACTGCAGGATTTTGAACAGAGGAAACATGTTTCGTCTGTTCTTAGAAAGCTGTGATGTGGATGTTTCTTCTTCTTCTTCTTCTTCTACGTCTTGACTCTCCTCTGTGAAACTGTGTCTCCATTGATCCTGTGACTCAATCCGACATGTTTGTGCTTCATCTGCAAACCTCCAGCTAATTTTGTCTTAAGTGCTTAACGTTCTGACAGTTCAGCTGTTTTGAGACAAATAATCAATTTTCAGTGAAAAACTGAAGTCTGAACTGAAACCCTGCAAAGAACAAGCAGCTTCACATGACGGATGGATGGATGAAAGTTACAGAAACGACTGAATTTGTTGTCTTTCAATGCTTCAGAGCCTAAAAATATCTCTCAGCTCACATCACCTCTGGCGAGTATAAAAGCTGAAAACAGACTGTATCCATGGATGTCTCTCCATGGCAACGGACATATGGCTCGCTGCCAAAGTTTTCAGGTTTTTTATCACATTTTTCTTTCACTTCTCACATAATTTTCCCAAAAAAACACACAGTTAAAACAGAAACAGTCGCTGATTCGAGTCTCTCGTCTCTTTCTGACTCTTCACCGTCTGATGTCTGAGAGTAAAATACAAAATATTCCAACTGAAAATAAGTTAGAAAGTGATGAAAACATCAATAAGCAAGGCTGATAATAAACTCATGATGGTGGAAAATACTGTTTTAATGATTTTAATTAGTAAATAAAAAGAAAAAACATAATAAAAATTAATTTCAGGGGCTGCAACTAACGATTATTTTCATGATATTTGATTAATTGTTGGGACTTTAAAATATAAAAGACTAAATTTTAAAATTGCACATTGCAGTTTCCCGGAGCTTAATTTGTCAACCCACCATCAAAAATTAAGACACTCAGTGGTTGTTTATTCAGCTTTTCAGTTTTCTGTCAAAGACTGTAAAGAAATTCAACAAAAACTTCACAATTAAGGAGCTGAAACTACTGCGTCTTTTGCTTTTTTGCATTAAAAACATTTTGGAAATTAATGTTTGCATTGCTGTTCAATATTTGTGGAGGTTTTTTACTAAAAGTAGAACCAATTTTTACTTTCGATCCTGAGCAGTTTAAACTGAGCTTTGAGATAAATGCATTCAGTGAACTCTGTCGGACTTCAGCACGAATCTAAACGAACTGCACTGAGCACTTTTCATTTTCTGATCGACTGATCAGTTGATCAGCTGTACAAACAAACAACAATCCAGCTGCGCAGATGTTTAGACAAACCTGACAGATGCTGCAATGATGAACTGACTCTGCCTTCATCTGAGTCGACTGTGTGTGAGAGTGTGTGTGTGTTAAATGTGTTCATGCTTCACCTCTTCAGTAAGTTGCTTTGTGACCTTCAGACTCTTTTGAATGTTGTGTGTTACTCTAAGCTCACACTGCAAACTATTGGCAATAATCATTCAATCAAGTCTCCATCTAACTGATGGATGAAGCGTCGTGATCTCGGCTCCGCCTCCTCTTATCAGACTCTGTTGTTCAGGATCAGTAAACACGCTCTCACATCATTGTACTCGACCTAAGCTCGTAATGCTGAGTGTCCTGAATGAAGGAATGGGAGTCAGTGTGTGTGTGTGTATTGTTAGTGTTATCGGTGTGTGTGTGTGTGTGTGCTGCTCACTGAGGCACTTTATTGATTTATGATAATGGCTGCCGGCCTTCGTCGGAGCCTGATGTCTCCCTCTGACAGCCTGTGGTCGCGGCACATTGCGGCCTCGTTAAATTGTGTCACACACTCTCGCTTCGGCCTCCCCCCTCCTCCCCTCCTCCTCCCCCCTCCTCCCCCCCCCCTCATCGAGCATGTCACTGGAAAACCAGCTCGATATCCCTGGAGGACGTGGAAACTCCGGCGTTCTGCACCGGGCTGCAGCCGAGTGTGTCCATCTTTCCAAACATGGTCATTTAGCTTTTTCTCCCCCTCGAGGTGACGACGACGAGGCGAAGGGTTCGTGTGATTTTGTGCAAAACCTTTTAAATTGCAGTTAATGGCCTTTTATTAAAGCTGCAGCCTCAGTACTGTAACATTTATTAAAGCTGCAGCCTCAGTGCTGTAACATT
>JAPZDY010000014.1:553028-574341 GCA_029783645.1 Ctenochaetus hawaiiensis | reverse complement strand
GGAGCTGGCAAGGCACAGACCGTGCGTGCGTTAATCGCGCGTTAAAAAAATTAGTGCCGTTAAAAGGAGTTTGAGTTTATTAACGCGTTAACTTCGACAGCCCTAAATAAAAGTAATAAACAAGTGTTGGACGTTTGTTAAAAATCAGCTCAAAATGATCCTTTTCTAAAAATGTAATCACCGTGTTAAAGTTGAAGCCATATAATTCAATCTGGAATCGATTCTTAAAAAACTAAACAAAAACTGCAGACAGTTGAAGCAGCTTGAAGGTTTCCTGTAGTGTAAGAACATAAAAATTCTCTCACTCTGCACACACACATCTTTCAAACACACTGCCTGGATAATAATGATCCGTGTGTGTGTGTGTGTGTGTGTGTGTGTGTGTGTGTGTGTGTGTGTGTGTGTTGTGTCTGACGCTGCTGTGCACAAGAAACCTGGAGAAAAAGTCTGGCTGTGCATCAGTCACACAAAGGCATCATGGTTCAGTCTGCAGCTTCTCCTTCAGCCCTGCCCCGCGGTGCCTGACCTTCACACACACACACACACACACACACACAGAGTCAGGAGAGCACATACAGTGTACGTGTGTGTGTGTGTGTGCATCCTTCTCACTCCATGCTTTTCTTTCTTGATCTCAGAGTGTCGCACAAACTGAAATATTGATGTGAGGAGAGCAGCTTTTTTTTTCAAGCAACAGAAAGTGTGGTAACCAGATCACGACTCTGTGTGTGTGTGTGTGTGTGTGTGTGCATGTGTGTATGTGTGTATGTATGTCTCTGACAGACCAACAGCATGAGTTCATCCTCTTTCTGTCTGCATCGGCCTGCTGGAATACAGATAACTGTGTGTGTGTGTCAGTGTGTTTGCAATTGTGTGTTTTCTTTGTGCGTCCACAGTCGGTTCCTTCAGATTTTTAGATGTTTGTTGTGTTTCTGCAACGTTTAGGTTCCTAATCTGCTCTATTCATTACTTCTGTGCTCATATTTTCTAGCTTTGTCTCCATCAACAACTAAATATTTCCTTTTTCCACTGATGCAAATATTTGCCTCCTGTATCAAAGTTTGCTTGAGAATCGATTAAACAGGATTATGCCGATTGTTTGTATCACAAAAGTGTCTAAATTGCAGATATGCTCTCTAAACTCAAGTTGGATTAATTCAGATTATGCTGAGGATGCTGTTGGAGATGTTTGAAACAGGAGTCTGTCGGTGTTCTGGCTCCTTCGTTCGCCGGTTTCATCCTCTTCGGTTCTCTTTACAAAATGCTTCTGTCATCATAGTTCGAAGTGCAGAGAGATTTGATCACCTCCTCGAAGTCCTGAGTTTTTATAGCAAGTCAGCTTTGCAGAGCTTCACCTCCTCCTCCTCCCCTCTGCTCCACCTGCAGAGCTCATATATTTTTCAGCAGCAGAGAGCTTGGGGGAGAGCCAGGTACACTATTAGAGGGATGACTCAGAAGTGGGACTGGATGGCTTTACAGACTGGAGGTAATCCTGGCTCCTCGACCTGAAAATAGCCCATATCTTCCTCTCCCACTTCCTCTCATTTCACAGCCCTTCACTCTGATTCCTTTCAGCACCTCCACCTTTTCTTTAAGCTCTGCATATTCTCCCTCAGAAATTATTCTCTACAAACCCTGTTTTTTCCCCTTTTTCTGACAACTTAAAGCTCTTATTTAAGCCTCCAAACTTTTGTCTCTGACTTTTAATTTTTACTTCTATTTCTCTTAAATTAAAATCTACTCCCCCTTCTCCTCCTGTCCTCCATCCTTCCAGAGAAAGAGGAGGTGCTTTTGGGAGCAATTGAGCCTGGACTCACATGGCATGAAGGGCGAAGGACAAAGGGAACAGGGGGCAGGGAAAAAGGAAAGAATTGATTTTCCAGTCGAAGAGGCTGTCCAGTGAAGGACTAAGTCTGCCCTCAGGCTCTGATGGCCCAGGCCTGATGGGAAAGGCCTGATGGGAAAGGGCTGATGGGAAAGGGCTGATGGGAAAGGCCGGCCAGTGACCTCAAGACTCCACTGATCATGTTTTTCTATGCAGAGATGAAGAGTTGTGTTGTTTTTTATTGGAGGAGCAGGATGTTTAATCAGAGACGAGCTGTGGATCGGATCAGAAAGACCTGCTCGGTGTGTCGATGGAGGGTTTTTTTAAGGGTAAATTAGATTTTGTGTGTGTGTGTGTGTGTGTGTGTGTGTGTTTATCTCCATGAGTGTGAGTCTAACCCTGTTTGCCCTTCACGAGGAGGAGTACAGTGCAGCTTCCCCTCTGGCATTTCGGAGAGATGGAGAAGTAACGGGGAGACGTATCAAAACACAAACACTCGGCGCTATTGGCTGGCTGGCAGCCATGACAGATGGGGAGGAGAGGGGGGGGGGTTCATTTCATGGGGGTTGCCATGGAAACCGGCGCCAGCGCTACCCTGAGCCTCTCCTCTCGGCTCTGCATAAGCCGGAGCTCTGCAGAGGAGTGCAGCGTGGGCAGCGGCTGCCTCTCGCTCCTCGTTCATGACTTCTTCTTCTTGTGCAACCAGACGGAGTCATCAGGTCCTCGACTCGGTTCACCTGAGTTTGGATTCGAGAAGGGGGTTCGGCTTTGTGTGAACGCAGCGGTAATTGCGGTTAATGGATTTGTTTTTAGGAATGACAGGCGTTGATCAGTTAACTGTGCCAGTGAGACAGTGTGTCACGACCGCACACACACACACACACAGATTCATGTGTGTTTATCACACTGTCAGCTCCCAACATGAAACCAAAGACTTTCCAAATCACACTCTGAATATCTTCATATCTCACAGCTCTGATCACATCCTCCTCTCAAGCAGAGAACATTCGCCACACCCTCGTCTTCTCATCCCCTCTCACATCAACATCACATTACAGTTCTACGTCTTTTTAAACAGCAGCCTCGAAATTTATGCCTTTTTCGTCTCGCTCTTTGATTCCCGTCATCGATCCTGTTTAAGAGCAAACAAGCCAAAGCACAGGCTCACCCAGAAAGGCTCTAACTGGATGTGACAGCCACTAAAAGCCAATCCAACGCCGCTGCTGCTGCTGCTGCTCCGGCGAGGCCATATGGATCATTACATTAACAGGAGTCCTGCTGGATTTCTTCTCTGTTATTTGTCTTAATTATTTTTAGCCTGTTTGCTCAAAAATATGCACATATACATAATCACATGCGCATGAACTGCAGCAGCATCATCCTGCACATTCACTCCCACTCGTTCTCCTTTGCCCTCTGACTTGCACAATCATTATAAACGGCATCGTAATACAAAGCAGCTCCCTCATGATAGTAAATATTATACAACTCATAATGGATTTATGTAAATGCTCCTTGTAGCTTTTTATGTTTATGTCTGTGTCACTGAACAGCTTCATGGTTTGTTTTCAGCGAGGCTGTGAACCAACCAGAAGCTGAAAATATTATGAATTTTTATTTTCAAACAGGAATTTTTGCATTTTTAAAGGAAATTTTGCTTTAACACCATTATTTCCTGCCAAGAGATGGATGAGAAGTTTGATGCTGCTCATGCAAGCTACAGCTAGCAGCCTGTTAGCTTAGCTGAACTTAGCTTTCCTGCGGAGTTAATCACCAGTGTGATGTTTGTGTGTTTGCAGTTCAACAACATCAACAGATTAGTGAGTCTTAGTGAAACGAGCAGCTGGAACATCAGGTCAGTTTCAGCCGACGCATTAATTATCCGAGCTGATGGTTCTGAAGCAGAATCTCTGATACTTGGGAGATATGAGGTTTGTTAATGAAGGCTGCACATGTTGATGCATTTTTAATCAACTTGTCATCATCCGTGGTCCACCTGCACAGGTGTTTACACTCCTGTTAGCCTGATTAGACCTTTTAAAAAAACTCTGTGAACAGGTACAGATGGGATTTGATTGACAGCTCATCTCACTCTCCTGTTTGTGTTTCCGCACCTTTTAAAACGGCAGTTAACTCTATAAACAGCCTGCACATGAACCAAAATAATAATAATAATGTTTTGGTTTCTGAAGCGTTCTGGTTCCCGTTTGTAGTTCAAATAATTTTAACCAATCACGTTTTAGAAGTTTGCATGCAGGTAAACAGTTTGTGTGGAGGTAAAGGAGGCAGAATTTATTGACCAAAACAATCTCATATCCATTTCAGATCTTCTAATTCTTACCGTAACATTAGTTTTCAGTCGGTTTGATGTGGTTTCAACTGATAATCTGCAGCTTAATGCAGCATATAAAGAAAATATCACATGGACCACCGCCACTTTGAACAATAGAGACTAATAAACACATTTTCTACGTGGCTTGTTGTGGCTGAATCCAAATGGAAACAGGAGCGTCTCTGCCAACATTTAAAAAGCTGTTGAAGAGAAAAAAGCTGTTAAAAAAATACAGTTTTCCTGCAGCGACACAACAAACACACGTTAAACGCTGAACGAGCTGCCATTGTCGTTCGACAGCATGCAGATTTAACCTGCTGCAGCACCTGAAAACACCTGTGTGGACCTTTAACACGCTGCTCGACTTATTTTCAGGCTCACAAATAAAATAATTCTCTGAGATTTTCTTCAGTATTCAGGCTGACAACTACTGTAAAAGAGCATAATGGTGTGTGTGTGTGTGTGTAAGAGTGTGATAGTCTGCATAAGTGCGTTTATAGGACAGGACATTTGTGTGTGTGTGTGTGTGCATGAGTGTGATTTATGGCTCCAGACAGTAGTGTGTGTTTGTGAGTATGACTGTGCATAGAAAGCCGTGTGTGTGTGTGTGTGTGTGTGTTAGTTGGAGGGGAATGAATGTGGTGTATTTGTGAGATTATGAAGCTGTATGTGCGAGTAAGAATGATTTATGGCCCTAATATTTCTACTCACACACACACACACTAATGGATGTGCATATTTTCATTCCTGTGCATGAAACTATGACTGAATTTAATGTGAAGCCACTGAGGCAAGTTGCTCATGTATTAAGGTCGCAGTAATGAAAGAAACTGAGTAAACTTTCCAACTTTCACGTGCTGGAATCCAATAACTTTTCCTTCTTCTTCTTCTTCTCTTTCCTTCTCTTCTTCTGTCTTTCTCCGCCTTTTATCGTCTCTGCAGTGAGAAGAGGAAGCTGCAGGTGAACATCGCGAGTCCCATCCAGTGCAGCATGAACGGCAGGAAGTGCACAGTCATCGTGGAGCCCAAGATCAACCAATCACAGCCGGACTTCACCAAGAGCAGATCCGGTTACATCCTGGCTGTTCCTGGCTATTAAACTGGGACAAACCAATGAAAAAAAAACAAACAATGACAGCTGAGATGATGATGATCATCATCGTCACTCACTTCTGATTCACTTCTTGTGTTTTTTGCAGAGTTGCTGACGATGTAGAAGGATTAAAAAAAGCAGCTCTGTGGGAGGATCAGGTTAATCACGTCCTCAAAATGCAAAGTCATGCCAAACTTCCACCTGTTTTTGTAGATTTTTATGCGATGTTGCTACAAACAGGAAGTGTACGATACACACACACATGCAAAACAGGTTAGCTTAACAGGTTTTTGTAAAATGCACTACAGGATAATCCACCCAAGTGGTGTTCTTTCCTTTTTTTTTTTTTTTTTTTTATCCAAATTTTCAAACGATTTGCTTTGTGCAATATTTAGTTTATCGTAGATGAAATATTGTGGAAGTCAAGGTGAAAGCAGATTATCCAGCAACTGAACCTCTCATGTTGCATAATTAGAAAAAAAAAAAAAAAAATCCAAAGGCTTTGCAGGAATTTATAATCCCTGCGGCTCCGTGTGCAGGAGCCACATCAGAGGTGAGACTCTGAAAAATGAAGTTCAATAATATTTCATGTATAATTCTGATTTTTCAGATACTCGGCTTTGATTATCAGCTCTAAAATATCAGAAAACACTTTGACGCATTTATTCTAAGGACTAATAACTTAATGGAAGACTTACCTGATGACACGGTAAATGAAAAGAAATGCAGCGTCCACTTTTAGTTCATTTAAATGTTTACAATCACATGAGGGAACAGCGAGTGTGAAGATGTGATTCAGTGGTTCAGTCAGAGTCTGAGGCACAAATTCAGATTTAAAATTCATGGTTGGTTTGTTCGTCACAGGATGTGTTGAGCATATCCTGAATATCACAACCTGCTACATGCAAACGTTATTAATTTAAAAAGCTGCTTCTTATATTCTCTACTGCAAACTTTGTACTTTTATAATCCTCTAATACAGCTTCTCCTGTATATCAAAGGTTAGAATATAGTTTATTCAGCATAGAATCACAAATGTGTGTGTGTGTGAACGGCACTTATACTGCACTTAGTAAATAAAAAAAGGGATTGTGTAACTAAAACTGAATAACAGAGGGCAAATATGAAGATATACATTTTTTTCCAGGAGGTATTTTTAGTCCATATCCTCTTAAATTGTATGATGTAATGCTCTAGTTTAGCAGCAGAGGCCAGTACTGTAAAATCCCACGTGGACTCCTGCCCCTGAACGTAGCCTCATTTACTGTCTTTGTGTTGACTGAATGGTCTCTGACTTCTATTTGACAAATATCTCCTTCCTCAGAGAGAAAGAGTGTGTGTGAACAGGTCTGCGATGTGTGTATGTGTGTGTGTGCACAGTGTGTGTGTGTTGACTGGCTCTTTTCTTGGCTCCGGTGCCGGTAGTCTGGCATGTGGCCCCAGTGCAGACAGAGGGGTGTGAAATCTGCCGGCCTGGTTCGCCTCCCTGTCCGCTGATGGGAGCGACTGTTTGCATGAACGTTGGTCTGTTTGGAGACTCGATTTCTCGATTTTCCAGCCGATGCTGCTGCTGCTGCTGCTAACCCCCCTTCACTTTCCCCCCCGAAGCCAAATCACACAAAAATCAAATCCTCGGCACTTGAACACTTTGGTTTGAACTGTTCGCACAAGCTGTCGGATGTGTTGGAAAATGTTCTCTCTGTTTTTATTCTGGAAATATGTTCTTTTTTTCCAACTGTTTTTTTTTTAAAAGTGGCAGCACAGAAGCTGACAGAGTGTTTTACATTAATATCATCTGCAGTTTGAGAACATAAGGCATTATTCTGAGAGATGGTGATTAGAAAACAACCTCACCACAAGCTAGCATGCTAAAGCTCACCTTAAAGATGCTAGCCAGCCAAGTACATGCTAATGCTAGTTCATTAGCTCTACAGCCTTTGTTTAGTTTCTCTGCGTGCTGCTTGACATTTTCATCTCAGGATTGTGCATCATTTCATCGTTTCATTCAGTAAAAAGTTACTGAAGATCAAATCTGACTTTGTTTACTTACTAACTATCAGTTAGCATTAGCTCAGCAGCTAATGGCTTCCTCCATTTTGGATTATCTGGCCCTCCAAGGAAGGGGTTTTTCAAGATGTTTCAGAAAAAGTTAACAGCACAAATTGCATGTTGAGGTTCAGAAAAATTTTACACTTCCCCTCAAAAAAACTAGCAATGATTTGCACTGCCTCTGTGTGCAAGTTTATTGATAAAGTGAACTTGATTTTCTCACCTGTAACACAACTTTTAAGTTGCAGCCCGAGTTTTACCAAGTCCCTTTCTGCCTTTGATTCCCCTTAACTCATCTTCTCTGGGTAACTTCTTTTAAATTAATGACCAAAATCAAACTCCATCTACTGATACAGACTCATGTGATGAAGTCTAAAGCTCCAAACTGTCCTCTAATTGTTGAATATGGAAAAAACAGATAAACAGATGGATGTTTCTGTTCATTTAATGCTAAAATGGTCCTCATACAGGGTACAACAGGAACTAAGCTGCTTGTGTTTCTTTGATTTAAAGTCCACTGCGGTGACGGACACTTGATGTCACACTTCTTGCTGAGAGAAATCAGAAATCGTAGCACCGCAGACACTCGTCTTTGTGTTCAGTCTAAGTAAAGACACTTTCCGCCGGCTGAGAAACGACAGCCCAAGGTCATGAATCAGAGCTCCCTCGGTGTCTGGCCTAGTTGAAGAGGCAGACGCACTGTACTTCACTTAACTTCAGACTTGTCGTTTTAGCCACAGCGGCTCGATTGTGCCTGAACGCAGGTCGTTAATCTTAATTATCTGTGTTTTTTGGAGGAGCAGATCTCTGTTGAACCTCGCCGCTCGTCCTGCTGCTCCACGGGCCACTTTGAGAGTTTGTTTGGGGGGAAACTGCTGCGTTCATAGTCTGGATTAAGGAAGTGACATCGGTAGCTTTAATAGACGGTTTTCAGAGGAGCTCAGGCGCAGGATGAGTGTGTGTGTGTGTGTGTGTGTGTGTGGACTGTAGAGCTGCAGCTCTCCGTATCCTTCAGCATGGTAATCTCCCACAGGGCCTCTCCTCCTCTCTGCTCTGCTGTTCACCGCTCATCATTAGGATGGACTCTGTGTCACTTCTCACTTCAGCGCTTCTTCTCTCTGCTTTCTTAAGGCGAGGAGGGGAGGGGAGGGGAGGGGGGGAGGTGGTGAACAAAGCCTCGCTCCATCTCCACTTCTTCTCAGTCCTCCATCCTTCCTACCTCCCTCTCCTCTCGTCTTCCTCTGTCGAATCACTTCTCTCCTCGCTCGGCCGGTCGGGCTGACTGCATCGTCCTGCAGGGCAGTGAAGGTTTTTCCTGTTTGTCTGTCGTTTTTTTTTTTCTATCAGTCTTCTTTTGCCCAAGAGGCGTTGAAAGAAAAAGGGAAACTACAGCAGCAACAAGAACATGGAGTCAAACAATAGGAGAGTAAAGCAGGAACAAAAGCTGTTTTCAGCTGAAATGTAAAGACTGTGGATGCAAAACCTGCAGAATTATAAGGACGGTGTTGTTCTATTTGGATATTAATGATGACAAATGTGTCAAAAAGACCAAAAAAGACATGAAAATCCATCCGTTAATTTTCCTTACTTCTCTAAACTGTCATGACATTCAGCACAGAGCCCACCGGATCCAATTTAAGACATAAATCTATAAAATCAGCTCACAGTATTTAATTATATCATAAATTGTTTCCTTAAACACTTTGGTTCTTTAGTTGGAAGCAAACTGGAGGAATTAGAGCTTTTTTTTTTTTCAGCTGCATTTTAATAAACTTTGTGCAATATTGAGTTCAGCAGCAGCAGGACGGCGTCCAAATGAACCAAAGTGATTTGTTTTTATTAATTTGTGGACAACAGCTGAGAAAACGAGGTTGTCAGACTTTAAACACACACACACACACACACACAGTGTTTGTCAGAGTTACTCATTCTCTGTTGGTTTTTGGTATTTTCATGGGATTTGTTGACAATAACAAATAATCACCAAATTGATGCTTTAATTGTTTGCTTTTGGTTTTTCGAATCCAATCAGCGAAGATTTACTTTTCCATTCTGTCCTTAATGAGCTTTGCAGCAAGTGTTAAAATCACAGGCTTTTCCTAATTGCCTCTTTGTAAATGGGCATGAAAGAATGTCAGACATGAAAATTACGAGGAGACTTGTGCCATTATGTTCTTCCCTTCATTGTTTTCTACAGCGGGATCTTTGCTTTTCCTTGTTTTTTGTCCCTGAAACCTTTGACACAGACTCTTGTTGTCCGGCCCGGCCATGTCAGCCAAAGGGCTTCAAAATCCAGTTTTCTTTTCCAGAATATATTCTGTTTTCTGTGGCTTTAAAAGCAAAATCTGTATGCTTACAACCATTCATTCATTCATTATGTGCCTAATTTTATATTAAGTTCATTATTTTGCATATTTGTGATTACGTACCATAAATATACTGTAATATCCGGATCGAGTCTAAAGGGAACTTCAGCGTTGTGATACTATTTTTGTGCAAATGTATTCTGTATAAATGCAGGTTTATGCATTCCACGATGTTCCACGATGAGAAATATTTCATTAATCATTTTATTAATAAATTTATTTGCTTCAGCAGCCGCCTCTGTTGGTCATTCTTTGAGCTGGTTCGCCATCGTTGCTGTTGAGGTCACGTGACCGTATAGATCTGATGTCATGCAAAGACTGATGGGATGTTGACTCAAGCGTTTCCCGAGGCCGGCCGCACTCTGCGGCGTGCGATGTGGGCAGAGCTCAACGTTAATCCACCCACCAGCAGCTGTTCTCACCGGGTGACGTCCAGGCGGCTGAAACCCCCCTGCAGTCGGCATGACAACGCCACTTCCCACCGCCACTGTGTCAGCCGTCAGCGGCCGCCTCGGCGGGGGTTTGTAATCCAGCGGCTGATGGATGACGATCTGCTGCGAAGAGTCGGATGACTCTGTTTTTGGTTCCCGAGGGGCAGCGACTAAGTCAGACCTGGTGGTTGAGTAAATGGGAATTAATGGGCAGAGAGTGATATGTGATGAGTGACCCGACCCAAACTAATGTGGCCATGCTGGGGGGGGCGGGGGGGGGTCTCACTTTATGTAGTGATGCAACACTGATTCCCAAACAAGGCTGCATGTTGGCTAGGAGGGTTTTTTAACCACAGATTTGAGTTCAGGAGGAACAAAAACACAGATATTTAGAATTACAGCCTGACGTGAGGCTCAAATTTATTTTAAGTGGAAAAAGTGCAACATCAGGAGCAAATCCATGTTTTATCCATTAAGCTCCTGTTGCCTTTTCATCAGACTTTAAAGATCTGAATGTGCTAAACTATGTTCCTCAGTGAAAAACTGGTGATATAAGTGAAAATTCTGTTTAAATATGCAAAATGTCACATCTTGTGTTCACAAAGTGCAGATTTAAACCAAATGAGAGCACATCAGCCCACAGCTGGAGGCACAAAAAGACAAGCGGCCGACTTGAACGATCAGTGCATTTTATTTTTCCATCACAGTACAAAAATAAATTAAAATAAGCAGAAACTAAACTGAAAAAAGTTTCAATTACAGCAACAGCTTTTTTGTCTTTTTCCAAAAAAAAAAAAAAAGAACATTGTTTTCACTGAACAGCATCGACGCCCCTCCCTCACCCCACCGGGGGGAAAAAAACGAGTCCGAGTACCAGTGTGGTTGGTGTTTGCTTCATGTCCATAAGAAAAACAACGTGTCACACATTCTTCTGTACAAATAAAACGCCCGTCATTCACACACACACGCACACACACACACACACACGCACTCTCGCACACATGCAGCCATCGATCGCCTCTTTTTGAACTTCTTGACCACTGTTTTGATTTTTTTTATCTACAAAGTACGCAACAAGATACAGAAAAGAATTTGACAGAAATCTTTTAACTATCACTTGAGTCTTTTTTCGTATTTTATAAGCTTTTTAAAAGTATTTTCTCAAACAACTACTCATTGATGCAAAGTGGAAAAAAAAGAAATGGCACATTTCAAGTGAGTCGGGGCGAGTGGACAGAAAGAAAAACAGATCACCCAAAATGCCCTGCTTTTATTTTGCCAGAGCAGAAGCTCATCCAACCAGCGTGTCCACCTGTTGTGCCGGTGCAAAACACTCCAAACCAACTTTTTTCTCTGGGATTGAACTCCATTCGGCAGCCAGAGTCACACAGAAAAGGTTGTGAGCTTCAGAGCTGCTCATCCACACGAACACAGCAGCAGAGAGGCCTTCTGTTCTCTGGGAACAACTTACAAACGTGAAGGAAGCCTTTTGTTAGCAAAACGAGTCCATTATGCTTCTTAGATTGATTTTCAGAACACTGCTTTGGAGGGAGAGTGTGCACAATTTGTCTTTATTGAGATCAGATGTGAAAAAACACTTTTCTCATATGTTTCTGGGTGGAAATCAGTGATTGCAGTCATTATGGAGCGAGCTTCGACTGTTCTGCTGTGGGAAAAAAACCATATAGCACTTGTTCCTGCATGCTGTCTGATTGGGTGTCACGTCGCCGCCTTCGCTCACTGCAGCATCTCAGTCGAGTGGTTTCTAGGATCAAAACTGTGATTATTATTTCTGCAGAGGTCGTCTCGTCTGCCACAACCCCGAGGTGAACGTGATGCCACCTCACGTTTGATTTACACAAAAGTGATGCTGATGGATCATCGTCAAGGTGAGCTGTGCTTGTTTTCTGCAGCGAGGCTGAACGAGTGTCATCGAGATCGTTTATTAACCTGGAAAAATGTGTGTGTGTGTGTGTGTGTGTGTGCTTTCTCTTTCTGATATGTGGGACAGCAGGTTGGGTTGAGCTGCAGGACAAAATGGTGTTTTTCAGGGCTTCTTCTCGCAGGTCGGTGATGTGTTGGTCTGTCAAGGTGTCCTTGATGGTGTCACTTTGGCGATGGTCAGATCTGACATTGGTTTTGGACCTCAGGGCTTTTTAATTAGATATTCATCAATAAATTCCTGCGACATTCATTTGCATAAACCAGATCAATCTTCATTCCCACCAAAGATAATCACACCTGCTGTACGAACGAAACCCCTCTCAGTGTCCTTCCCTCCTCAAAGTCTCTCGTCGTGATCTTTCATTTACATAAATGCGCCTAAATAAATACTTAAATGGCAATAAATTAGGCGTCAGTAAGTAGTTATTAGTAGATGAAAATCCACCTGATCATTCAGCGGCTGGACGCACGGTACAGGATTCAGACCTGTGGGGGTTTTCATCAGAGATATGGCACTGTTTTAACATTTTCTATGCTGAATCATAAGCACAAAATCAAACATCATTCCAAAGTGGTTGCAACACAACCTATCGACAAAAGTACAAAAAGAACTTCCCTGGTAAACAAATAGCCTATTTTAGCAAGCAGAGCTAAAAAAAAAAAAACTAGTGTCACTTTGTTCACGGCATTCTCTAATGCAGATGCAGTTGGTTTACAAATCAAGTAAAAAGAAGAGAAGTAATCGTTGCTCCTGCCCCCCCCCACCCCCCCACCCCTCCCCCACCCCGGAAACTCTGTAAAATTGCATGGCACACGTGCAAAACATTAAATTTCTAAGTAAAAAAAAAAAAAAAAAAAGAAAGAAATGAAAGAAAACTTGTTCCAGAAAAAAGCAATAAATAAGCCTCCACAGGTGTAAGCCTCTGGGGAGTAAAACATCCATTAACTTGTTCTTTTTATTTATTTTTTTTTCCTAGATGAAAATAAAAGGAGGTGCTTCTGAACACACACACAGTAAGACCACTCATCATCGAGCCACACGTCCTCTGGCTGCTGTCTCCTCATCAAAAGTCCCACAATGCAGTGCTCGCTTCCTGTTCATCCCATTTTTTTCTGTCCCTCCTCTACAGTTTAAGTCCCGTTGTAGAGCCACGCAAACACAAACCCACATGGAAAATATGGATCCAGCATTAAAATAGCCCCTCTTGCTGTTCTTTCAGATATGCATCGCAGCGAGGAAAGAAAAAAACTGTCCGGTCGTATCCGTGTTAGTGGAGGGGGGACGTGGTGTTGGCGTTTCCAGAGAGCCGTGGTTTGAAGCCGGGGATGCCCGTTCATCCGTGATGCATGAAGAAAGTCAGTCAGGCGATGGCCCTCACCCTCCTGCAGTAGGCAGTGCACATCACATCGTCAAACAGTCAGAAGTTCACGGTCGGCTGCTGCAGCCTCAGTCCTGTCCACATTCATTGCTGTAGATGTTTGCTTCCTTTTCTAATGTTTTTTTTTTTTAATGTCTTTTTCTTTGAATTGTTTGGTTTTTTTTAAGATTTTTTCTCACTATTTCATATAGATATATATCTGTATGTTAGCAAAGGATTTACCCAAGTCTGGCATTTTTTTTTTTTTTTTTTTGTTCATGTATCATTAGCAAAAAAAAAAAAAAAGCTTTCATTCTCAGGTTTAGCAGAAATCCTTCCTTTGCCGGTTTGAAAATAGAGTTTGGCCTTGATGGTTACACGTCTTCAGCAGAGACGAAGAGAGCCGCTGCTTTTTAAACCTTATGACTCTTTTTTTTTAGTTGAGCCTCGCAACTTTCGTCCCTCAATCACAATGCAGACATTTGAATTAAATATCTGCAAAAAAGAATCACTGACTTCTCCTCCGGACTCGTCAGCTTTACTACATACAAAGTTTTTAGAAATGTAAAATATTTCCTAATTGGTGCAGATCCACCACAGTTTGGACAATAATAAATAAATGGCATCCTTCAGACTTGTCAAAATGCCAGACTGGAGTATCCCCCCCTCCCCCTCCTCCTCCCTCGACCCCTCCTCTCCCAGCATCCCCCCCACCCCCAGCATCCCCTCACCGGTCCAGGCCAATGAGCAGGCGGCTCCTCTCCTCCTCCTTCTGGCTCTCGTTCTTCAGGTCGGCGAACACCTGAGTGAAGTAGTGCGGGTCAGAGTTGATCTGGAGCATCTTTGCACTCATCAGGTTGATGATGGACAGGCAGCGGTCCCAGAAGGTCTCCTTTGAGCTCTCCACCAAGAAGGGCTTCAGAGGATAGGAGATCTCGTTGCCCATGTAGGAGTAAGACAGGTAGAGGCAGGTGAGCAGCACGGCCTGCAGCTCGTGCTCCGTGGCCACCTCGGAGGAGACCACGTCGCGGCAGAGCATGTAGACGAAGACCACGTTGGCCGGGGTGATGAAGCCCTGGTCCTGCCAGCCTTGGAGCAGCAGGGAGCGGTCCACGCTGCGCAGCCACAGCACCGGGTCGGTGGGCGAGAGGTGTTTCAGCCGGTAACAACGCCGGCACAGAAACTCCCCGAGGCAGCGCAGCAGCTCACTGGTGGAGGCCTGAACAATCACTCTCTTTGGGGTCCCGGGGGCCACATTGGAGTTGGCCAGAGGGGCCTTCTTGACGGACGAAGCTGTGTTGTTGGAATTCTTGGTGAGAGCTGGAGTGCTCTGATCCTGGGTGAAGGTGGACAGGTTGGCGCACGACTGCGACTTCTTCAGGTTTTCATTGTTCAGGTGGGTGACGTTGTTCTGGTAGTTGCCGTTGGGCTGCACCTTCTTGGAGCCTTTCTTCTTGGCCGACACCGCTACAATCCGCTTCCATGGGAGCACGTTGATGAGCGAGTGGCGCTTTAGGTTCTTGTCTTTGGCGTTCTTGCTGTTCTGGACAGCTGTGTAGTGGCCCACGGTGGCCGGTCCGTCCTCGAAGAGCGCCGCCTTTCGGTAGCTGGGTGACAAAGACAGCACGGTTCCCATGGTGGCTGCGAGGAGGCGTCCAGGGGCTCTAGCCGCACTGGGTCAGAAGAGCGTCTGCCAGGGGAGATCCTGAGGGTCTCAGAGCCTCAATGCTTCAGGGAGCTGGGAGTCCCGGGCTACAGGCTGCCGCTGGGCATCTAAAGCCTCGGAGCAAATAGTCCTGTGGGCAGCTTTCTGAGGGGATAACAATCACCTCGTCTTTAACGGTTTCTGCTGTGTTTCAGCTCTCTGTCTGCGTCTCCAGATGGCCACTGCAGGAAGCAAAGAAGATCAATAATCAGTAAAAATAATACTGACTGGTCAATTAACTTTAAATCAACCGTGGATGTTGTCAAAGAGCAAACAAAAGGGATCTGACGTCCTGTTGGATCCATCTCAGATGTTATCATGGTTATCAGTTCTTCCTGAATTTGAGCCTGAGTGGTTCATCTGACAGCAGCACCACTGATTCCACTCAGTATGAGGAGGAACGGATCAGCCTGTGCTTACACTAATTGATTCAATCACTATAGATCCTCCCCTGCTGCAAATGATCAGTGCAATAAACAGGCGAATCATTTTAACATTATAGATATTTTGGTGTAAAACTGTGCGAGCGCTTTTTTTTTAAATCTGCACCAGATTACATTACAATACACAACAGAAAAACAACATGGATGATTGTGCAAATGATAGAAAATAAATGAAATATTCCTATTTGGTTAATTGAAAAACAATTTGTGTTGAGATCCATATTTTGAAAGCAATGGCCGACGAGTGAACCACGCGCCTCCCCTCTCACTAAAATGGAAGACAGAAACGTAAACACCTTAATAAACAGGTGAAGGTCGCGTTTGATGCGCGCAGGATCCGCTGCTTTCAAAATGCAAATCTAACGTCATACAATTTACCTTCGATTGAAATAAGTCATTAAAGAGATATGTGATTTTATTTCTTTTCTTTGCACGACATATTTTCATCCCCACTGCAATACCCATGCATATGAGAGAGTCGCTACATCGACTTTTCTCACTTGCGCAGAGCTGAAAAAAAAAAACAGCTCGGTCCTTCATTCCATCACCCTGTTATCAATATGATTTATCAATTGTGGGGGGAAAAAATCCCATTCGCCAGCTTTTAATGCGACTTTACTGGAATGAAAATAGAGCTTGTGGCGAGTTTTCTGCCGTGATGGGAGGCTGTGCACATCGGCTGCTCTCCGTGGTGCTGAAAACTGACCGTCTGCGTCGAAATCAAAATGCTGGCCATAGGCGGTGGTTTGAGGATGAAGAAGAACCCTCATCTTTCTCTCCTGCCTGTTAATATTTCACATTATGTCGGTGGATTTGTCTACCTGCACCTCCACATCCCCGTTTATTTCCATTTATTGACATGTTTTCCTCATTAGGTGCAGCTGCGCATCTACTGTTTTTAAATAAAATGGATCAATAAACCTGTAAAATATAAACTGATTCACTTCAAGCACAAATATTTTTCAAAATAAACGCAAACTTACCTGATTTTCTGCTCGATGAGAATATAAATGCGTTGAAAGGTTGATGCTCCGCGTGCTGAGCCTGTTTTTTCTTCCTCACAAGACGCGATTAAACATGAAAACCATCTCGTTGAATGTAAATGCAACAAAGAAAATAATCCGAGACGATGCACAAAAAAAAGCAAGCGGCGGATGAACGCGCCCGGTGTCGGCGGTGCGCAGACGATGGTCGGCAGTTGTGGAATGGATGCTTAGGTGAAGATGTGCTCCTGGTCCTCCTGGCCGTGAGATGCGGATGCTGCGAGGGCTGATGTTGTGTTGTGTCACTGGCTGTGTGAGGATGGTTGACGCAAAGGCGGTGGTGGGGCGCCGCTCTGTGCTCTGCGCGCGATGCTGTCTCTCTGCTGGGAAACAACTCCGCCTATAGCCACGCACGGCACGCGCTCATGCAAACTGAACCCGGTGAACCCCAAGCATGTTTTCCCTCATTAACACCGTTTGCATCAACATAACCTACATAATATCGACGTAATCGAACAACATGCACTCATAAGTATATATGAAGTGAGATTGCAGGCTGGTTCTATAGGGAGGTATGTAGGTTAGCCTTCACGAGTATCCTTCGTATCAGCTCACATCATCTCATTTTAATCTCAGCATTGGCTTTTAAAGTAATCTCAGCCATAATATTACAGTCCTTTAGATATCTATGTCTCCTATTGCTGTTTTATTCAGCGATGGATCAGACTGACATCCAATTTCAATTTAATGGAGCTTCTCCTCAGACCACAGACACGAGGCTCTAAACGCACGACAATAAATCCAATTTGTAATTGTTTGTTTTCTTTATCCAGTGTTATTTTATGCAATATCAAAAAATCTCATAACTGACTGAAATTCCACCACGTGTTTGCATTATAAATTCTGTAGTTTAATCACATTTAGCCTTTGTTTAACAGGATTTATTGTGTCTTGTTGAAGTAGTCTGCCGCATTATATGCGAAACACAATAAATGTAAGTATGTCTCATTCTCATGTAAAACTATTGGACAGAAATGATTAGCCACGGACAAAAAATGAAGAGCGTTACTGAGGTAAATATATTACAAAAATAAATTACATAGTTTAAAATGTTGTATACCTACTTTAAAATGAAATAATATTTGATTTATATAGTCAGATAACAGCATAATTTAAAGAAATTAGCCTAATAGGCTAGATATTTACGACCTAATTTTTATATGACTACATTTCCCAAAATCCTCAAAATCCCGACATGCAAATTATACGGTGACGTCACACGCGCAAGGTAACGTAGTCCCGGCACGTAATTTCCATTCAAGTAGCATTTTGAATAAGGAAGATGGCGGCTGCAGCAGTTGTTGAGTTTCAGAGAGCTCAGTCTCTCATTAGCACGGACCGCAACGCCTCTATTGACATTCTCCATTCAATAGGTAGGTGTTCTTAATGTTTTTTGAGATGGACGTTATTCCCCTGACTACTATAGTTTGCTATTTCTCAGTTAATTTTAGGCGGCGAGGTTAGCAAGCTAGCTGCTGGCGTTCATTAGCAAGAGCCGGTGGTGTGCTGTGCTGACTCACTGTTGAACGGTGGGTAACGGCAAATGCTAGTGGATGTTAGCAGGTTAGCTCGTTAGCAACTTTGCTAACTTTAGGCCTGGGCGTGAAGTATGTAGTTAGTAGTTATCAGCATTTTAATTTTTGGACTGTGTATTGGTCTTGTGTTGTCACTGACCACTGTTTGGAGGCTAGCTACCATTAGCTTTTGTTAAGACTGTCACGTTTGTATGAATGGCTAACCTCGTTAGCTTGTTGTCAAAAACCTTTTACCCATTACATCAACAAAGTGAAAGGTAGCCCTCTGACAGTAAAAATAACTATTAGTGTTAGTATTTTGTTATAATTGGGACCCTTATAACTAAATATACGAAGTTCTCTTGTGTGTTAATGGTTGCATTATAACGACAGCAAAGAAAAATGCATCACTATGAACTGTAAACAGTTCTTAAATTTCACAGACATACTGCCTTGTCACTACAGCCCTCTGTTAGCTGTCAAGCTGTCCTTGCTACGCTCGTTATTCCTCTCAACTTTAAATGTTTAAGCAAAACCTTGATTTTATTTTCAGTAACGGGGCAAATTAATCATGAACATTTACAAAAAAAAGTAATTAGCTGGAATTTGATAATCATGCAAGTGAGTTATTAAGCAAAGAGCTGATAATTCATTTCATTTGTGAGGAATTGTTGCTCTTATGTTGATACACCTTAACTGTGTTTTTTAAAAATATGCTAAGAAAATTAATTAATTACTGTATCAATAGCTGGTTAATTGGTGTGTGGGCATATGATGAGTAATGTTGGGACATTGCAAACAAAGCTGATCATGTGAAATTTAAAATTATAGAAGGGGACCAAGTCAAAAAAAGTGTTAAAATCCTAAACTGGAACAAATGGAATTAATTTCGCACTTTCAGAATTTAAAAGTTTAAAAAGTGTGGAGTGGGGATTTAGTATTAAACTGGTTGTTGAATTAAACTTGCTGTCCCTCTTTAACAGTGAGGAGAGATGTTCAGGAGAATGATGAGGAGGCTGTCAGGGTTAAAGAACAGAGCATCCTGGAGCTGGGGACCCTCCTGGCCAAGACCGGACAGGCAGCAGGTATGCTTTCAGTGTTTATTCTGTACTGGATGTTACTCTGAATAAAATTACACATAAATCAATAAAACTATTTCTTTGTCATTTTTCCACACTAAAAAAATATTTGTTTCATTATTTCGTGGCCGTTTCCAGAACTGGGGGGTCTACTGAAATTTGTTAGGCCTTTCCTGATTTCCATCAGCAAGGCTAAGGCGGCCCGGCTGGTCCGCTCTCTGCTAGACCTTTTTCTTGACATGGAGGCAGCAACGGGGCAGGAGGTTGAACTGTGTCTTGAATGCATCGAATGGGCCAAAGCAGAAAAGAGAACCTTCCTACGACAAGCTCTGGAGGTAAGGAGGGGTTAGCTTTAGAATAAGCTTGTGGTTGCTATCAGATAGCATAAATGTAACTTAGTCCTCTGTAGTATTCAATGATTTTAAGACTTTCAAATGGAGCTATGATATTTTTAAGAGAGCCACAGTGGTGAGCTTCAGATGAGGTTTGTGATGACACTAAGTGAGCAAGGATTATCAGGCTATCAGAGGCTTTTGCTGAAACTTGTGGCACACTGGTTATTCTGTTGAAAGTAAATTATTCACAGTTGGAAAAACTTGATTGCTGATGAGGCAGAAATATAAGGTGCTTATTTTGTTTTGCTGAATTGGCCGAAAAGGATCCATTTGCCATAGAAACAAACTGTCACCAACAGCTGATGTATTCTTCCTCTCACTCAACCCCGGTTAGCACTGACATACTACACCTTTGGTGATTAATGATAGTCAATACAAAGTGATATCCCCAAGCATCAGCTGCTGCTGTGAGATGGATCATATTTTACATGTTGTGACTTGAAGAAAGGGGAAGCTGTGATTTCAGGTAGTGGATGACAGAATACAGGATCAACAAAATATTGTATTATTACTTTAAGCAAAGTGTAGAAGAAAACTATTTAATGAAACTGTGGTACATATGAGTGAAAAATCATGAATGAGTGAAAAGAAGAGGGATGTTTTACAGTCAGGCCTGGGTTTGCCTCAGGCTACACATTATGAATAATTTGATAGGAATGAAAAAAAATTGACAGGACACTTGTTAATAGCACCATGAGCTCAGACTGAGAGAGAGAGCTCCTCGTATACTTGGATAAGATCCACCTGTGAGAACAGTGTGTTCACCTCCTCCCTGGCACATTCTGTTAAAAATATTTCTAGGAAATGTAGAAACTGCCTGTAACTTAGCATGTTCTTCCAAAGAGAGTGTGAGTGTTGTTTCAACAGCTTGGTGTTTGCCATGAATTCCTTCAAAATGAGTAACATTTTTAATGGCCCTGAGACAAACTCTTGGCAGTCTAACAGTTAGTTTGGTCCTCTTTTGCTGAAAATTGTCAGTGAAACCTTTCATCTGTGTGTGATGAGAACAGTTACAACAAAGAAACCTTTTTTTGGTTTTTGTCTGCCTGCCCAGGGGCAGTAGATGGAAATTTAATACTAGCTACACAAGGCAAATACGTGTCCCTGACAGTAAAATGTATCGTAGTAAACTTAAATGAACTTTCCAGTCTTGTTTTTTTTTTTTAAACCAAGTGTTTTTAGAAAGACATGTGTGGTTGTACAATAAAAAAAAGATATAAAATGTGTGGTATTTGTAAATTAATTAACGAATTTAAGATAAATCATAGAATTCAAAATATTTTAAAATTTGCCAGTCTTTCAGTTATTAGGGTGATAATTAAGCAAAGATGCAAAAAGATTCCTGTCTTTTTATTTTTGATTTAACTGATGTTTTTTATTGTCTTTCACGATACTTGTTACAGCTTTATTTCATGTCAGGATTGGCACAGTTGTTGTCTGCTTGTCTAATATCACTCTCTCTTCCTTTCAGGCACGCCTGATCTCACTGTATTTTGACACCAAACGATACCAGGAGGCCTTGGCGCTTGGTGAGTGTTGTTAGAGAGGACACCTTAATCTCCTGGTGAAAAGCCGCATCTGTCTCGAGTTGTTACGATAAAGCAGTCATTGCGATGGGCACTCATGTTTATTAAACATACACTGCATACAGAATATTTTCTAGTCCACAAAAGAAAAAGAAAAACTTTCAAAAGACCTATTTTCTTGTTGCAATCCCACATCAACAGAGAAGTTTT
>JAPZDY010000014.1:502209-516907 GCA_029783645.1 Ctenochaetus hawaiiensis | reverse complement strand
CCCCCCCCCCCCCCCCCCCCCCCCCCCCCCCCCCCCCCCCCCCCCCCCCCCCCCCCCCCCCCCCCCCCCCCCACAACTTTAGCTTCTCCCCATGAAGCTGACTACATCAGTCAGGTCAACGCAGGACGCTTTGTGGTCAGTTGTGATGGAAGGAAGCAGATTCAAAAGCAGGTTTTTACAAAATAAAAGCATGGAAGTATCCGTTACTGATGTGCCGTTAGCCCGTTAGGACCTGAGTGTGTGTGTGTGTGTGTGTGTGTGTGTGTGTGCTGATGGGTGTGTCTGTGTGCAAGTCTGTGTGTGTGGAGGGGGAGGCGGGGGAGTCGTGCAGGTGGAGGGGAGTTGACAGGTGGGCAGCACTTGTAGTCCAGCAGTCAGTTTGTCTGAAAGCGCAGGCGTCTCTCACTTGCACGTGTGGACGTCGTAGACGCGCACGCACTCCTGACAGCTGACGTAGCAGCACCAGTGGAAGATGCAGTGGCACTTCTCTTTGCGTTTCTCAGTCCGGGTGTTGTGGCCGCGGCCGCAGCACAGCAGGTCGCAGCCCTCGATGCCGTGTGACGACACGTTGCAGGCTCGGTCGCGCGTCCCGAAGGAGCCGGTCTCCGGGTTCGGCTCGCAGAAGTTGGGCGAGCCCTCGTAGTAGACCAGGTCGCGCTCGGTTGGATGCTTGAAGAAGTTGTACTTGACCCTCAGAGTCTCCACCCATCCTCGTGACTCGCGGTGCTTCTCCACCACCATCTCCGAGGCGCTGTCGTACTTGTCCTTCAGGTAGTCGCCCAGCATGCGGAAGTCCGGCTGCGCCCACCAGCACGTCTTCACCTCGCAGCTTCCGGACAGGCCGTGACATTTGCAGCGCAGGTGCATGTGGTCGAGGATGGTCTGCGCACACAGAACACACTTTAAAGCTCATTTGCTTTAAGACAAATTTAAAAAGAATAAATAACCTAGTGAACTATTTTCTGCAAACCATTTGCCCATTTTGTAATAATTATCATATTTAATGCTAAATATAAACTCTTAATATCAATACTACATGTCTAAATATGATTTAATCTAAACTAAAAAGCAGCAATTTATCAGCATAACATTTTTACATTTTATATCCCATTTTCCTGATGCCTTCCAGCAGTTTTCTAAAAATGTATTCTGAGTGTTGAGTCTCTGCCTTTGGGCTTTGAAAGACTCACAGAAGTTACATCAGACTCCAACGATGCTTCAGAGTTTGAGCAAAAAGTGTCAAAATATCTTCAAAAAACTGCTAAAATGCACCAACTTTGTCTCTGCAATGGATCCATGTGTTTAATATGTGATCCATCAGCCAAGAAAACAGTAATTACACATCTTGTGGTGGAGTTTGGACGCTGACAGTTTTCCAAAAGCCTCTGATGAAGTCTTACAGGTGTAAATTCTCTGCGGAGTATTCCTTTAAAGTTTAATTAACTAAAATGTGCCAGTCTTAATTCGATGACTCAGTGCTCATGAGGCAGTGAATCAGTCACCACCGAGTGAGATCTTTTGAAACTTCATGGTTAGAAATTCACAGGAAACTCAGTAATGCAGACTAACAAAACCACTAAGGACTCGCGCTGCATGGCTGAGGAATAACAATACGCCACTGGCTGCAATTTATTTAAGTGTCATGCAGCTGTGGAGTACAGAGGCTCTGCGCGGCTGCTAATTCCCTCTGAAGTCATCGGCTCACATGGTGAATGTGCTGCCGCGGGCCGTGTTTTACCTTTGTGTTTTGATTTTGTTGTGCTTTAATTCAACGGCTATATTTAGCTTCCAGAATTCCCCCAGCTGTGGGCGGAAGGCAGGTGGCTGGGGCACCTCTGGATGAGGAAGGGGTAGGTGGGTAGGGGTGGATGTGCCAGTGACATCACGCCGTGAGACTTGTCATGCCAACATCAATCCCAGAGGCCCTCGGGGCTAAATAATGGAGCGTGAGAGGACCAGGTGGAGAGGAGTGGAGCCTCCTGACAGCACTGCTGTTCTCTGAGCTCCTGTGGTCTCCTGGCTGCTCCTGTGTGCTCAGATCAAAGGGCCGTCTTGTTGCCGTGTGGTCCCTCCATTTGCCCCTCAGCGAGCAGCCGGGGAGCCTATTTTCTCCGAGCAGTGACAGCAGCCAGTGATGTTTTAAGTCTGAGCTGATTTCCTTCTTTTCCCCCTCAACTCACTCGGGTTATTTGACTGGCAGGGAATTTTTCGTTTGGGACACGAGGCATGAAAGGCGAGGTGTGGGAGGGAGGGGAAGGTGTTGCTTAGATCAGTAATTAACCAGTCATTCAAAATCAAGTGCTCATTTTCAAGTGGGAACTCAGAAATGTGCGAACAAGTCAAATACCAGATCCTTAGCTGTTCACACGAACAATTAGTAATCCCCAGCAGTGATGTTTCCTGGATGAGTCCCTTTGAAAGACAGTCGGATCATTGTCTATTGTTTACCGCATCTCGGTTTTAAGTTTTCCCCTTTTGCAAAACTGCTCAGTTCAAAGTGTGCTGAGGTTTGCTAATTAAAGTGATTTATTGCAGTTCTGCGAAACACTCCCATACTTTAATACAAAATGTGCTCAACAATAAAATCCTGCTTCCATCTTGCAAAGTCATTTCTACAGACGTTCACCATGTGGACTCTCCTGTCCAGCTTCCAGCGAAGGGAAATCTCAATGCTGCAACATACAGTTATATTTTGGACTTCTGCTATTTTAGGAAAAGTTTGAGGAAAACCCTTTAGTCTTTCAACATGTGAGAGTCCCACTGCACAAAGCCAGATCCATGATAAAATGGTTTTTCCTAATTTTTTTCCCTAAAACTTGACTGTAATACACTGAATCCTGACCTCAGCCCCATTCAACACATTTGGGATGAACTGGAACACTTATTGCAAGCCAGGCCTTATCTGAGGCATCAGTGTTGGACGGCACGAATGCTCGCGTCTAAATGGGAGCAAATCCCTGCAGCCAGGATCCAGACTCTTGTGGGAAACCTTCCCAGAGGAGCGGAGGCTGTCACAGCAGCAGATTAATGCTCATGGTTTTGGAATGAGATTTAAACAATCACATATGAGTGAAATGTTCCGGTGTCTACATCATTTCGACCAGTCAGTGGATGTGTTTACCGTGCGTCCCGCCTCGTTGTTGTGTCGGTTCATCGCCGAGCGAGCGTCTGGACGGTTCTCCCTGGCGTCTGCGAACTCCCTGGATACCAGCACCCCAAACTCTGCGTCCTCGCTGCAGCCGCCCCACTTCCAGCCCTCCCCCGGAGGCCCCTTGTGGTGGGAGTCGCAGCCACACATGGTGGACGTGCCTTCAGCACATGAGCGCGTCACCGCAAACGCCACGCCTGCCGAAGCTATGGCGTGGACGAATGCTGACTCTCTGGTTGCTGAGATAAAGACAGACAGAGAAAAAAAAGAAAAAAGAGAGAGAAACAGAGTGTGTGTCAATCTTGTGTTGAACATGGACAAGGAGATGTTTACTCCTGCCAACATCCAGACGGAGGTACTGAAAGAAAATCCTCCAGGCGGTAACCTTTTAACACAACAGTTCTTCTTTGAGGAGGCACATTAATGTACCGGTTTGCCACTGTGAAAAACAAGACGCCCATAGGAGAAAACTTTAACCTCTCATGTTACAAAGTGTTTATCATATGATCATCATCATCATCATCATCATCAGGGACGAGGAAGCACAAACTACAGGAGCCTGTGAGCAGAGTCCCTGCAGTGACATCAGCCCATTGTGTTTGTGTCAGGAGGGCCTAACGCTCAGCAGGATCTCAGTGACCTCCTGTCATCCCTGAGGTGTGCTGCTTTGCATCTGGATAGTGTTTCAGGAATGTTGTCACCCCCCCCCCCCCCACACACACACACACACCCCTCCCCTCCCACCCGTCGCTGTTCAGAGCCCAAGGCCTTCTGGTGAAACCTAGCAGTGTGTCGGCCTGTTTCTTTTTTACACTGAGGGATGGAGTTACGCCTCCTTTGAAGGCAACAGCTTATTATGTAACCAGACACCATTGTTTCACAATCACAGCACACTTACCGTGGCTCACCCATTACACTCCACTAGCTCTGTAACAGACACAGAAAAACACACACACATACAGAATGACGGGCTCCTCCAGCCGTGGCTTGGCTTTTTTTAAGAGCCTGGAGAGGCCTGAGTTTATGATATGCACAATCGCGTGATCTGAGTTTGAAATTTGCATGAGCACGACCAGTTTTTGTGCAGACAACAGTGGCTGCTGAAGCCACAAATTCCTCAGCAATTCAACTGCCAATGAGGCTTTCAGGACTCAATCAGACTATTTTACGAGCCACAGACAAAGTTTACTGATGTTTGGCTGGAGGTTTGTCAAATGTTCCCACACTGAATGTGTCTGCGAGACGAAAAATACATTTTAATTTTGGTTGTTTATCTTACGCCACAACCAATCAATGTTTGTGCTGTTTTATGGAGATTACTTAAGCTGTTTTTTTATGTATCTATATTTCTGACATTTCTGAGTGCATGCATGCTAATAGTTTCAAGTTTTGGGAGACTAGGTGGATCATCTGTTGTGTTTTTTGTTGTGAAATTGTAAAGCAGACTCTAAAAATTGCAACTATACAAATAAGGCAACCTGATATTTTTAGATATATTGTATTAGCTCTTCTTGAAAACTAGAATCTTGTGTTTTTTTACTGTCTGCTCCTAGAATTAAGAATATAGTTTTGAATCCCAGTGAGGTTTTGCATGATTGGTTGACACACAGTCCTCAGGTTCGGCATCCCTGCTCACCCTGGCAAGCCTAGCTAGGCCCTCCACAACAGGGGCCTGTGAGCCCTGGGCCCCTGGAGCTCTGGCTGTTAGCCAAGGCTAGCGCTGCTCCTGCTACCTGCTGGGCCCATCAATCCGCCTTTGTTTCCCTTGTGTCACACTGTATTATCCACACAAAGGGCCCAGCGACTCGCGCCCCCACAGCCCCGCTCTGCCCGGAGCTGGCATTCCCTAAACTCCCTAACCGACCCCCCCCCCCTTCTCTCCAGCCACCCCTCTGCCAACACCCTGAGCTGAAATCCCATACACCACCACCCACCACAGGACCTCAACCCCCACTTCCTCCAGGCAAGCACCAACAGCACCACCATGGCCAACGTGCTGCTGAAGCTACCTGGGGCTGCCGGTTTGTCGCCTTCACTTCTCTAACCCGAACTTTTCCATTCATCACTCCCAAAGTGAGACGCTCCTCTTCCTTCCCTCCTTCAGTCCTTCCTTCCTTTCCTTTCCTTTGCTTCCCTATCCAGTGTGCACACCCGGGCTGGGTTGGGAGAGATCCCCTTTCAGCCTGTTTTCATGACAGAGTCAAAAGGGCGTGTGAATGGGGCGTCCGTGGGAGCTGGACTGTGTGAGGCGCGCACTGGTCTTCATGCACAGTAGGGGTTGAGCAGAGCCCCCCGGCCCTTTTCTATTGCCTGTAATCTCATTTGGCCTCCCCTCTCCCTTTTATTTGACTGAGGAGCTTGGACTGCTCACACTGCCCATTTCTGCCCAGATTCCTTCCCCTCTGACATACGGGGTAATTCCTTTCCAATCAGCAGCTTCACTCCCAACACACAATCTTCTACCTTTATAATTAGGGACTGCAAAGGCCTTTAAGCGGTACACCTGTGCCTGTTGTTTCCCTTTGTCAGGATTTGTTGGATTGTTTAAAAGGACACAGTTAGTCTACGGATATCTTACAATTAGTATTCTGCGTGTGAAGCTTGTGATGGATGTCTCCAGTTTATCAGCTGAGCTTGTCAGGTTTCGCTGATAGATTTACCGCGCTGGCCCTCTTTCATGTAAAGAGAGCGTAAACAGGTCGGAGAAAAACTGAAACGAACTCACGGACTCCTGAGACAAATGTGATTTTGAAGGTAAAGATGGATGGAATTTGAATAATGTGTCAGTGCTCGTACCTGCACTCATTTCTCACAGCAGCCGGGAAAGGTGTGTATTATTGTAATTGCCCCAGTTAGCTGTTTGTCAGCAAAAAGCCCAGAGAGCAGGCAGTGCAGAGCCTCAGGGTGAAAACTGTTAAATGCTAAGTTTTGCATCAGCTTGCAATAGCCTCAGCTATATAACCTACTTTTTATACTCTGCTATTATTTGGCAGAAATCATTTATATCATCATTTATTCTATCCTGTGAGCCTCAGACACATGTAAATCATAAAAAAATACTGCAAAAGATTCATGGGAGTTTTTTTTCTTAACAAACACTTGTAAATAATTTACCTTTATCTAGCACAGGACCAAAAATGGCCAGGTTGTCCTTGATCGTGGTACAGTTCCACCGGCGGCCCCTGAACTGGTGCTGGCACTCCTGGATCCCCAGCTTGACGCCTTCAGCAACGCTGGGCATGATCTCTATGTAGTTGCGACAGAATCGCAGCTGCTTGGGCACCAGGCCGGGGATGGAGCCACACAGGATGGGTTGGGAGCCGAGAGACGAGTACTGCTGCCCAAGCGCCAGGGACCTGTGACACACAGAGAGGGAAAGTGTTATTAAGCGAGATCTGCGGGACATACTAACATCTCTGCATTTGTGTTAAAAGTTAATATAACTGCAGTATCATTAAAGGAGTTTTAACAACATAACCAAAAACTAATCCTCACCCATCATTGTAATAACAATAAATCAAGAAAGGTTAACTTTTTTTATTTAAGTTGCATTGAATTTAACCTCTGAGTTAATATTTAAACTCATTTTTTTTCCGGACTGGTTTCAGTGTCTGTAGAACAAAAAGCTGCAAGTTGCTGAAAGCTAACAGTAAACAGCACCACAATCCTGATTTATTTTAACATTCAATTTTGAACAGTTTACATCTAAAATCTTGTACTGCTGCTTATGTGTAAACATTCAACATTTGGGGACTTTTCTTCTTTTGTTAAATGAACAAAAATTTTGTTTTTTGCAGACAACTGTATGCACTTCACAAAGTAAGGTTTCAAAAAAATCTTGTATTGGCAACGTATCGTATTTAAAATTATATCCACCCTTGGTGCATTTACATTTTTTTAGGATGTGGGAAATGAGACCGCTTGCCTCACAGTCTGTGTCCTCCCTGAACTCAGCCTCACATTTACAATGATGGTGACCTGCCAGGGAGGCTTATGTGAAAGGCAACCAGCTCTACCAGAGTATTAATTAATCTCAGGTTTAATTGTGCAAAGCATAGTTCTTTGACAAATTCATACTTGAGTGTTTTATTGACATATGTGCTTAATATAGTTTATACAAATTGTCTTTGTTTATTTAGGCTTTTTTTGCAAGGAGGGGGAGGCTAATGGGCGTATTTCAGGGCACGAATACAAGCTATTAGTACTGACTTTGCAAAGTGTTCCTACTTGTTAGCATACACAGATCTGCTGATCTAACAGATACAAGGACCTGTCTTCTTGGTTTGGGGAAAGCCCACTCACACAATTTCAAATATATGAAAACACCTGCCTCTGCAGTTCAATCATTCATTTGCGGTTTTCATCTGTGGTTGATTGTTTAAGAATGATAGCATATACAGCTGAGGTTGGTGCTGATGGATGAAAAACAGCATATCTGAAGCAATGTGCCTCACCAGAAGGCCCCGTGCAGATGTGCCTGAGCAGGGATTAATCACCACTACGAGACAGCTAAGATCAGCTTGTGATGCCAGAAACCATTATAGTTTCATTCAGGTAATTAATTTTAATTGCTTTCTTTTTTTCCTCTCAAAATAAAAAAAAAAGTGAGAGAGAGAAAAGATGTTGTCCATGCCCGTGTTTTAACATGCTTTATGTGTAACAAGCTCAAACAAAACTGTTTCAAGCAGAAGGTCATGCATTTACTGTTGAGTGTCGGAATCAGATTTCTTGTTTATTTTTTTTGGGCATCAAAGCATTTTAACTTAATTAACATACATGTTTGCTGAGGTCTGCGCTCGTAAGAGATAAATTTTACAAGGACAGGAATATGCCAATGAACTGCAGTTCTCAGAGAAGAGCTTCGCCCAGGTGGAGCAGCCTTCCCAGCGCTTGGCGGAGTCTGGGCGGACAACGTGGCGCTGGAGGCCATGAGAGGATCATGGAGGAACAATTGACGCTGATCAGATCAGAGCGCCACTCAGGATGACCTCAGGACCCCCGCAGGGCGCAACCCAATCACAACAGCCACTGACTCTGACAGATGAGTGCAGCGCTGTGCCCCACCCCAACACAAAAGTCAAGCCATTGAAGTCACAGGGAAAAAAATCCCCCCGCTAAGATTCACAAGGTTCACAGCTCATGTGCGCTTTTGCTTTCTACATAAGGCTAAACCCTGCCCCCACCTCCCAACAACATTCTCCCCTCCCATACACTGTTTTTGATCTCAGGTGAGCACAGGTAACAAGGTTTGCCATCCAAGCCTGCACTCTGAGACATCAGAGGCTGAGCTGTTTGGTGTTTACAGCTGTTGTAATGGAACTTATAATGTTCACATAATCAGCCACTTGTGTTGTTGGCTTCCTACCTGACACTGATACACAACAAACAAATCTTATGTTTCAGTTTGAAACCTGTCTGATCACAGTTTCTCAAGGATTCGGACTGTTACATCAACATTTCAGAAGTTTTAAACACTGCCAGACACAAGGAAAAATATGTCTCTTCTCTGTCATATCCAAGTCAAATGCTGTTTTGCCCAATTTGATGTTCCGATGCAGAGTTTGTAATCCGATAGTGCTCATCAATCTTTATTCTTGTTCGTGTCTTCGGTGTTCCCAGGCGAAGGCAGCCACATTAGCTCATTGCCAGTCCCAATCCCACCGACATCACTGAGTTCAAGTGTTGCTGACTTCACCCTGTCTGGTGACTGAGTGACTAAGGACCTTAATTACACCGTCTGTTAGCTTGGTTACTGCCTATTAATCTCTCAGTCATGGGGTGGACAAGAGTGGATGATGATGCCTCTGCACAGAACTTGGATTTGAACTCTTGTGTCACATGTTTCCCAACAGCCTCAGTCAGTTACCTCAAAGGAAAATCTCTCCTGCCCAAATAAGATATCTCTGTTTTTCAACCACTTTGCCAACCTCTGCTACAGTTCAGGTTCTACTTAGGACAGCTAAACTGCCTGCCCACCACTTCGCCGTACTGGCTAAGCCAGTGAATTTGGGATTTATGATGGAATCAATTAGCTAACCGCATGAGACTTTGTGGTGGACATAGCATGCTTAGACTACAGGCTGTGGATCTGCCAGCCTATTTGTCTTTGTTTGCAAAGGATGTGCCTCACTTGATCCGTATGGACAGATGAGATGAAAGGGATATCTTTTTGGCTAGGTGCTAATGAGAGTCTTAACCCTGAGGGGTTATGAGGCGTATCGTGCAAGCAGACACACACGCAGACGCATGCATGCAGACCACATGTGTGCCATGCTGATCCTGCCTGCTTTGCCTCACTTCTCGGAAGCCACGAGCAACGTGTCTCAACCGAGTGAGGGAGCAGCCGACGCAGAGACCTCCACAGAGGCAGAATGCTGGGGGAATCTGCTGCAGGGGACGAGACAAGAGGCAGAGCAGCAGCGAACGGCAGGGCTTGGCAGGTGCATGCTCAGGCAGGTTCGTTTGGGGCCTCTACTGGCCTGGGGGGTTTACGGCTTGGTTGGGGGTTTTCTCAGTATCCCAACTGGGCTAATGTGAAAGTATGACAGGCCACTGGAAGCCACAGAAATGAAGCAGCAGAGGAAACAAAGGGATTCCACCCCACACTTTTCTGCAGAGTGGAAATTCATGCAATTAGGACTTTAACAATGTCAACAGAACTTGAGATGCAACCGCTCCCAGTACAATAAAACCACTGCTACAGTCTCTGCTACTCAATTAGAAAAGTGAGGTGGTAGGATTTACTCCACTGCAGTTTTTATTTTGACTTGAATCAGTGAGACAGGGACTCTTGTACTGTCAGAAATGTGTTGCAGCTGCTATTGTGGGCGGTCTGCATTACAGGGGTCAGTGTGTAGCACATGTCTGTGCACAGATGAGCTTTCTTTGTGTGACAGCCTCTTATGTCCAGGGGCAAAAAAAGTACCAGGTGACCCTCTGAACCTGTTGAGCACAACATGACATCTGGCCTCACTGCTTTAGCCTGATGGCCTGCAGAGACAGCTTGAAGTTCATGACCAGGGCCCATTCTTCAAGTTTCAGATCAGGTACCTGTTGTACTATTCTACAGTAAAGTGTACATGTCATCAAACACAATGTCAAAATGTTTTTTTGGACTCTATGTAACTGTTTAAGGCCAGTAAAGGAAAATGCAAAAGCAGCAGCAGAATTTAGGGAAACTCTACTATAAATGTATTTGTTTCCTTATGTTCTCTGAGGGAAGAGGTTCTGTGTGTGATAAATAACAACTTTTCAGCAACAGTTGGCATACTGACCATCCTTAAACACATCAGTGGTGAGTTTGAAGAGGCTATTTGTTTAATAATAGGATCAACTTGGAAATCATGATGACTTTTGTGAGTTTGCGTAGACATTACTATTTCATCCTCTCTCCCTCACTTGGCTCTTGGTAGCTTAGAGGCTTATTTGATCTACTGCCGATGTGTTTTGACTCTTAAACTGTTGTGGTCTGGATAGACTTGCATGCCATTTAAGGACAGTTAAGGAAAATGTGCCTTGTTGTTTGGGTTTTCTGTGTCTCACTGGTTGTATATTAGTCTCATCACCTCTTGTATCTGCTGTATTTAAACTCACATCCACCTGTTGAGCACTGTTAACTTGTTATCTCTCCCTTATTAATATAAGCCTGACTGATATCAGTTGAGTAAAAGCTGCTATTCTTATGATCCATTTAAAGATTTTTTGCAGACCTTAAACTTGAGCTTTAGTTATGTTTTTAATCACAAGCATAAGAGTATTCCCAGAAAAAGTATCTTGTACAAATAACCTTCACTCAGTGAATGAACACGCCTTATCAGGGAACAACCATTGAAATTTTGCTAGATTAAATTTTTGAATTTGCAATAAATATTCATATTTGTCACAAAATACTGAGGACGATAAGTCACTTCCGGCAGCCATTTTGCATTATCATTACATCGTCTATTATCCAGCAAATGCAATAAAGAACATTTTGTTTTAACTGAATAACGTAAGAAGAATCTTCGAGAAACTCTGATAACAAAACTATGGTAAGTATTTTCCAGCGACCTGCTGATTTTTTTTCAAAATTTGACTTTTATGAAAGCTACTTAGCATTAAAAAACAACTATGTTAGCTAAATCTTACTTTATAGCTACTTCCGGTCTCATTTTTACGTTTGATATCAAGTCATTGACATGTAACTGTAAAAACTGTGTTATACCACAGAACAACTGGATAAAGAATGTCTACAATACCTTTAATCACATAGAGAAGAGCTGCTTACCGTTTTTTTAATTTTTCTTAGCTCGCGTTTCAATTAAACGGTTTAACCGTTACTCTTTAAATAGCTCGCGCTCCCATATCTTTGACCAACGTACAGTAACGTAATGCACCACTGCCAGCTAGCATATTAGGCTAAAGCTTCATTTACTTGCAAAACGACTACCAGACATAAATTATTTTAAATAATATGTAGTTTCTGAGTTTTATCCAGTGTTAGACAAAGTTTTGAGCTCATTTGCCTAGTTACAGTCAGAATAAGGCAACATTTTTCATAAAAGTCCTGCATTAAAAATTAAATTAAAAAGATAAATATGCTAATTAGCAAGATTATTTTTCTAAAGGCACATATATAAGAAGACTGGACCCTTTCATTGCTATGTTTTATGTTCGGATGGCAGTTATTTATAGAGAGATATGTGCAGGATTTTACTTCAACCAATTAGGGTCGAATTAACGTGTGAGATACTCTCATTGATAAAATCAGTATATTTTGTAAGCTAACCATATGCTTTGTGTTAAGGTGATAGTCACCATAGATTTTAAAATAAATCTACAATTTCCCTATGAATTACTATATTGCTACTTAAAATACAAATTGCCTAAAATAACCAGAAGACTTAAGAACAGAGTTTGAGTAAATGGCATATGTTTTGTTTTTCCACTGCTTTTCTGTT
The DNA here is from genome assembly GCA_029783645.1 of Ctenochaetus hawaiiensis. NCBI lineage: Eukaryota > Metazoa > Chordata > Actinopteri > Acanthuriformes > Acanthuridae > Ctenochaetus > Ctenochaetus hawaiiensis. Next base: position 504,820 of record JAPZDY010000014.1, on the reverse strand, counting down.
TAATGAGCAAAAACGCACACATTGATGTTCAGGCTGTTTGGATTAACCAAATTATTCGAAGATTTTAGTCGCTCGTAGTTCTGAACAAATTGGAACGTTTAAGTAGCAACCAAAGTATGACAGTGAAGCAGAAAGTAAAAGAGGGGGATTAGAGAGCCTGTCACAAGCCATCCCTCCATGCATCATTCCTTAGGCGCTGTTCAAAGGCTCATGGAAACCTGCGCGCATGTGTGAACTACATGGTTGTGTTGCTGCTTGTAAGTTCCAACTAACACCATGGTCATCGCTAAAATAATGCAAAAACTGTAATGCATTAATAGCATTGGCCTTTCTGTGCAAACACTGCAGCAGCATTAATTGGGTTTCACCCTTGTTGCAGGACATGCTTCAGACTGCTGACACACGATGATAAAATTTCCATTCAGTTTCATCACAAGTTGGGACATTTTCCAGACTACTGCTTTCAGGTCAAGAGAAGTCTTAGGGTTGATGGTGTATTTAACTACACCTCATTTGTGCAGAGACACAATTAGGGTTGCGGTTTCCAAGTTAGAAAAATACCAGGATTTGTTCAGCTCTGATTCTCTGAAGCGTTTCTCATTAAATCTATTATGTCCTGTCTTTTATTAGCAAAGAGTAGCACACAAAACATTCCGGTTACTTCTTAAATATGACCTTTAATACATTTTCTGTTACCTTTATTGGTTTAAATCTGCAGCTAAAAAGAGTCAATAAGTAATTTGAAAGGATTCAACCTTTACAAACATTTTTGATCCTTGCTTCAGATTTGATAAAATGCTTTTGTATCCCAATGTATTAGCAATAGTGGTTATTGACGATGGGTGCCAGTCATTCTTAGCCATGTCTGAACAAGTTAACTTATTTCATTAGAGAGAAATTAATGTTAGCTTATGCTGGGTTTGTGCCTGAAGCACTGAGTCCCATATGCATGCTGTGTGAATGAGGCTCCTGATAAGTCCTCTGCAGTAACAGACTGCAAGAAAATTGTTTGCATTAAACTCTGATCTACCTCCAATTTCCTTCTATATGTTTATGCCACAGCTCAACTTGTCAGATTTGCCTGGAGGACATCATGTTGCTAAATGAGGCCCTTGCAGAGCAGTCAGAGACATGCATTCAAAACACTGCCGTCAGAATATCATTTATAAATCCCACAACAGAGTCCTCAGAGAGATACAGACACGCGGAAGAGAGTAAGTGGGCCAATGAAAGTTGCCGGCTTTGCCCGAGGATGGGACTTTTCCTGGTGGAGGCTGGAATGCAGAGCTCCTGACTGTGTTTTGTTGTCTTCTCTTTTTCTTTGGCACACTTTTGATTTGTAGTCCAACAGCTCCTGGCTGATCAGATAAAAAATGACGGGACCCCTGAAAAATGTTCCAACCTGTTCTTTCTTTTCTACCTCCTTTGCCTCCTTTCCTTTTCCCCTCTCTGCAGATAGTTGCACACAGTGTGGAGTTGGGACGATGAGCCCCTGCAGTCACATGTATGAAGATGTGATGAGGGAAATGAAACAGGGTGTAAACTTGTGAACCTGCCTGTCATGAAGTGACTGACAGTAACTCTGCATATGAGGTCCACTGGAGAGTTGATGTGTTGGTCTTATCTGTAGGTGGACACAACAGGGTGTGAGCTGTTGTCTTAAAGGACAGAGCTCGTTTGAATGAGAGTCTTGGGAGTTTGTGTGAATAAACCGCAACTCAAACAGCACATTGTTCCCTGCCTCTGCTCGTTAGGGACAGCTTGTTGGCACTGCTGCTTGAATTATCAGCGGTAATGCATCCTATGCAAATCATAACTCGTAATGGATTGTCTGGAATCTTCCATTGTTTGTCTGGAATTTCTTTGTGGAAATGTCAAACACCGCATACTATATTTATAGTAATTATTTACCTAATTGCTGTTGACTTTCTCATGCTTGTTTCATTTGAAATAACCTCTAAAAAATGGATTGTGAAACTACATTATGGAAGATAAACCTGGTTAACAGAGCTTGCCAATCCGCAGATATTTCACTCACAGGCAAAACCGCCTATAGCCCACACTGGTTAAAAGCCCCAACTCCCTTTTCCATTAATCTGCAGATCCCCATCTCTATGAAACCATCAGTCATGCATGTTTTTGCCTCTTGCTTTAACTTCGTATTCTTCAGTTGGACTAAATGTCATCAGTATTTTCTTCGGTTTCGACTGAAATGTTCCGAGCTTTTCTAAAGTTAGCATCGAACATCAATTCAGTCTTTTCTCACACACTTTTTGTTCTGATAGTTTCTGAAAAAATCTTAGTCAGTTTCTTGCGTTTTTTAAGATGTTTTCTCTCTTCTTTTAAATAAAAAAAATGTGCACAAGAACATGTCCATTTTTTCACTTTAGGGCAGTAACTATTTAAATGTGACTAGTATTTACACCCATTGTAACCATTAACCTAATCCCAACTCTCAAAGAGGGTAAACATTATGACATTAAGTGATCATCACTCATTTTTTAAGTTTAGTTATTGCAATGATACTTTTCATTCAAAATCATTACTAACACTTTTTTCCGGTGTGCAAACTAGGTCTCTTGTAATTCAGAGCTATGTGAAGATATCAATC